>JBBMKE010000011.1:5575447-5595004 GCA_037834125.1 Lippia alba | reverse complement strand
AAAAATATCAAGGAAAAAAGCGAGTACATTTATCTATTTAATTGGGCCCACTCTTCATATCGAAACTTGGACTCTTGTGAATCATTGGGCTACAGTGCGTTAGGTGAGCTGGTGAGCATTGGTATTATAGCACATTAACGAATATGGATACGGCCCCTAATGACGATACTTAATACTTCGGCGCTATGTTAGTTCAATTAAAAGTTATAAGTTTGAGTACCTGAGAACATAATTATTATTCGTATGAAGAGTTTTACACAGTAAATAGTTATTTCCGGTTCGATCCATGAGAATGGACTATAAAATCAGAAAAAAAATAAAAATAATAAAGAACATGACGACATAAACATAACACAATATTGATACGTTGATACGAACTTTTCTTTTAAAAAAAAATTATGTGAAGAGCTTGGAATACATGTCCAATACAGTAAAATAATATTTTTAAAATTGTCCGCATATCATAAATTCTTAATGTAAATCAGGATATTCAATAGTTGGATATAGTGATTAATTCTATTTTAAATGATAGGATTATTGACAAGAAAATCTAAAGTTATTTTATATTAAGAATTAGTATTCAGACTTTAATATTTTTTTTGGTATAAATCAAGACACACAACGTCCGATATAAAGACTAGTCCACTCGAGTCGCAAAGAGTAGAATTGTTGACAAAAAAATTTAAAGATCCTATTTTTTTGGTATAAATCAAGACACACAACGTCCGATATAAAGACTAGTCCACTCGAGTCGCAAAGGGTAGAATTGTTGACAAAAAAATTTAAAGATCAAACTATAAAAGGTAGGATCGTTTGACAAAAAAAATTTAAATTGCTCCATATCTAAAGTTAGTATTCTAACATCAAATTTTGGTTAACAATAGGCCCCAAAAATAGTAGAAATAAACATATATAATATTAAGCATCTTTTGGTTAACAATAGGCCCCAAAAAATAGTAGAAATAAATATATATAATATTAAGCATCTTTTTATGTGGCCTAGAAGGTTTTCAATATTTTATAGGGATATTTATGTCTGACTACCTTACATTTAAATTTAATTACAATATGATTCTTTATTATTGAAAAATTATAGTTAAATTACTATAAATTTTGTTGGGTCTACCTTACATTTAAATTTAATTACAATATAATTCATTATTATCGAAAAATTATAGTTAAGTTACTATAAATTTTGTTTGGTCTGAGATCTCTTAACAAATTTTGTAAAAATACACTACCCCTCATTGTTTTATGAGTATTACATCAAATATATAATCAAAATTATAAAATCATTCATAAAATTTACAATATAAATAAAACGACCCCTACAAATTATGAATACTTTTGGAATGACATAACAAAATCCTACGGACAACAACCGATTTTCAAAGTTCAGGACTAAAATATAATTTTTATAATAATAAACTACGTTATAATTAAACCTAAATATAGGATAGTCAGATATAAATTTTCCTATTTTATAAAAAATAGTTTTTATGTATCATTTTCCTATTCCTAACTCATGTCTCTTTTCTCAACATATCGAGCTTGAGCTCAAATTCGAGCCCATACTCATTTCATTTATATGATCACTATCTCTACGACCAAAGCTCGACTTGAGTCGCTTACATGATTACATCTCATTTGAAGACATGGTTGAATACACGTATCGTATTTTATTACAAACAGTTAATCTAACATATCATCAGAACATGAAACAACATCCCAGATTAAGTGTATACTTGCAAACTCGGTATGATCTGCAAAAATGGTCCAAGTTTCCCACTCTCCGGTTCGTACAAAAACCGGTCCGCCTCATCAAAATTGCGGAAAAAATGCAGAAGTATAATTAATTTTTCCAAAAAAATAAATTAAGAAAAAGGGGAAAAACATTATTCGGGCGACGTCTCGTTGACTGTACATTATGGTAAAGACTACCTGCAGTCAGCTCCAACTGCCTCATGAATAGACTTGTAGCCGTCTTTCTCTAAGCATTCAGCAAGTTCAGCCTACATGATACGAACACAGTTTCAGTTTCACAACATAAATATATGAAACTCGAAACGAAGAAGAAGATCAAGAAAGTACAGTACCTTGATCTGAGGTATGAGGGCAGGCCCTCCGTATGCAAATGCAGTATACAGTTGAACGAGAGTGGCTCCGGCTCGAATTTTCTTGTAGGCATCCTCTCCACTATGAATTTTATTCGAGCAAGATTATTGAAAGAGGTATCTTTTCAACGTAAAATAAGTGAAGAGGTTGAAACTGATGTTACCTGCTAATACCTCCACAGCCGATCAACGGAACCTTACCCTGAAAAAAAGAGATTATATAAGCGATAAATATAGAAACCATCGAATAACATGCTAAAGTATGCAATTTGAAATTTCATTACCTTTGTAAGAGCATACATGTCCTTGAGTATATTGGTTGATAAATCGAAAAGTGGCTTTCCACTCAATCCGCCGGTCTCTTGAGCAACAGGGTTTTTGCTTACAGGCTCAGGTCTTTGAATGGTTGTGTTCGATATAATCTATACAAATTATAAAGAAAAAAGAAGCTCAAGAACGCCCAATTTTAAGAAAAGATAAATGATATTTAATGTTTTCCAATGTCTAACAATCTTTTGAACTTTTAGATGAGACAGTCTTTGAAAATACAGATATATGTATACATAGAAAACATACCAATCCGTCTACTCGGAGAGCAAGAGCAACCTACACATACAACAAGCAACTATTAATGTCTTGATCCAAAGGAGGAACTAACGAAGAAAATAGTATGTGCATACCGCTGCAATATCTTCGAGATCCTGTTTAGATAAATCGGGAGCAATTTTCACAAGCAATGGGGGCGGCCCTTCCTCACCCCATTGCATTTCATCACGAGCTGCTTGAACCTGAAAGATGATATATTAAAAATAGAATCTCTATTTAATTTATGAGGTATTTCCGAAGCAGATTGAGAAAAATTGATATGATGAAAGAAATCCCTACCTTCTTAACAAGGTCTTTTAATTGTTTTCTCCCCTGAAGTTGTCGTAATCCAGGAGTATTAGGGGATGAAATATTGATAACCTACGAAAACGAAGCTTATGTATTATTAGATAATCAAATAGCTAGTAACAAAGTTATTCAAACATTAAGCACAAAATTGAGAGCGCGTGCCGCGAGGATAAGAGGGTACAAAAGCACTCTTAAATAACAGAAAAAATAACTTAAAAGCTGAAACAAAGCACCCCACAAACTGCTTCTTACTTAATTCAGCTTTTATTAAGCATGTACGACAAATCAAAAGCACAGTGATATACTTGAGAATTTAGCTTTTGAGAAAATAGACCAAATATAATTATATACCAAGTAATCAGCATACTGTGATAGTGTATGAACTCCTTGCACATAATCAGCAGCAGCATCTTCACTTGTCTTATTCTTTCCGAGGTTAACCCCAAGAATTCCAGGTCCAGCTTTCCCACCATGAACGACTTCATCTCCTGTTGGGGACGTATTGGTTGATGTTTCCAGCTTCCTCTTACCATGTTGGGCGCCCAATCGTTTTGCAACAGCAACGATTCCTTCGCTATTGAAGCCACATCGGTTGATAATTGCACTGCCAACAAATTCGAAGTTAAAGAGTGTTGTATGGTTTACATTAATATAATTCTTTGAGATATATTTGGAAAACAGTTTGATCTTCAAGAATCTAAAGTTGGAAAAGTTGTAGTAGAAAAAGAATACCTGTTTGGAAAAACACGAAAAATTAAAAAAGGAATTGAGTGTTCTGAAAAATAAGGTGATTAACACTTTACTATAAAAAACATATTTTCATTTATTAACGAAAATAATCTCGAAGCAAGAAGCTACGATAAAATTCGGTGTTTAGAAGTTTCCAGTTTCTAGCTTATTTCCCACACACATCCATGACGTTTAGAAAAAGGCATGCATAATTGCATATATGAGGCAATCTGAATGCATAATCTCACCCTTCCTTGGGCAATCTAAATATACGAGGCTTTGGATTACCCTCCTGAGGAACGGGAGTAACTGATCCAACCTCCACAAAACCGAAACCCAACCCAAGTAAGCCTTCAACAGCCTCGGCATTTTTGTCAAAACCAGCAGAAAGACCAACCGGATTTGAAAATCTCCTTCCCCAAACTTGAAGCTCCAATATTGCAGGATCTTGCCTCTTCTCTATTGGGACCCACCCACGAGCTGCAGCACTGACAGCCAATCGGTGCGCGACTTCTGGATCAAGAAACGCAAAAAAGGGATTGACTAGTTTTGTAGCAGAGAATAGCCACCCACTGCATGATCCGAGATATGTTTAGATAGCTATTCTACCAAAATCCGAAAGTACTACAAATATTTGCAATCTAACTTACGGTTTCCAAGGAGTTTCATTTCAAAACGATAGCAGAAAATCAATTAGAAGATTCAAAACTATACATCACAAAGGAAATATTGGTGAAGTAGCACAGACTGCAGGAATGTCGCAAATACCAGAATCAATTCAAACAATAAATTCATCCTGGAATGAAAAAAGAAAAGTTCCAATACCAGAAAGTAGCTTCATCAACTGTACTTGCATATGCACCTCCACCTATAAGGAGTCCTATAGTGACTCCTGTAAGCAGCCTACCCTGAAATACGAGGGCAATGTCGAAATAAATTAAAATCCAACATGACCAAGAATTCAATTCAGACACCTTTTATTAAATTTTCGATATAACAAATACAATTTGAAGTTTCGAACTGACTATTCAAGTATGAAATCAAGAAAGAATAACCGAATTTAATATCGAACGCTTAGAGAAACTAATCTATCATTCTATCATGCTATTTGAGTCAACTAACTACAAAAGCTTCTCTTTTTGCACATTCATCAATTCATCTACCCTTCTTGGGGAGAAAACAACCTCATTTATCAGATTCAGCACAAACCCTTTTCACATTTCCCAAAACGACATCAAATTTACATCTCAAGAAGGCACATTAACCACGAACAACGAAACCCCAACATCCCAAAAATAAGAAAAATCTACTTCCTTCCATCCTCCCTGAAAATAACCAACTCACTTTCATCTTCTCCCACACAACCACTTCTAAAAACTCCACACAATCATCTAACTCCAACATATTAGAAACAACAACAACACATGAATTAAACAAACACCAAAAATCCAGAAAAACAAATTTACCTTCTTGGAGGATTGAGGAACCTTCTTCGGAATCTGAGGTGGAGCAGTAGATGAAGCAGCACCAGCAGTGCTGAAACAATGCTCGGGAACACTGCTGGCTTTCACCTTATTATACAAAGAGCACTCTCTCATGAATTTCAGAGCTAATCTCGCCGCCATGTTTCCTTCAACAGAGAATCTCTTCGTGAAATGCTCTCCAAGAATCAAGTCTCAGAAATTTGGATTGAGCCTTCTATGCCGTTGTTTTCACTTCTCAGTGAGTAATTAACTGCATAGACATGATCAATCAAGAAGAGTTCCAGCAAGTGAGCTCTGTTAATGGCGAATCTAGCTGTATTCTACTGTGTGTGAGAGAGAATTGAAGGCAAAAAAGGAGCGGCGTGTGTTGGCATAAGGCATAAACCCAGGGTTCTAACTTCTATTGGAAAGAAATGTTGAAAATATATAAACAAAAGGATTTTTAATCTGCTGCATCGGTCTCAGGCTAATAAGTTGGCAACTATTCTCCTTGTTTGGTTTCACTTTCTCAAATACAAAAAAACTGAAAAAATAATTATAAGTTTGTTGGGAGCTATTACATTCGATTATACGAACACTTCTAAAAATATTAATTTATTATATAATATTCTTATGTGCAAAATTAAAAAAAAATACATGTCCAATATCCTTGTCATGGCTTAGGAGAAAATCCCATCTAATTTCTTTTTTATTTTATATGCATATGATAAAAATATATTTTTTTAAAAAGAAAATTCTCCTTTATTTCGTTGAATAAAAAATAATTTTTGTTTACCTAAATTAAGTGAGAAATTTAGATTTTTAAAATAATGCGTTAAAATTATATTTAATAGATATTTCTCGAGAGATCAATAATACATAATTAAGAATAGTGTAATAGATATTTTTTGAAAAATTGATAATACATAATTAAGAATTTAAACTCGAAGCGTATCCACTTTTGTTTATCGTGATCAAACTCAAAAAAAAAAGTGGTTCTTGTCGGGCGAGTAGCATTAGAGCCATCTTTATCTCAGGAGTAGGTTTCATCTCCGACTCCTCCTCGGGATTTGAGAAATAAATAGAGACCGAACGAAAGCTTTGTTTCGGTGACATATCTAATCAGGCCGAATAAGGTTTAAAGAAACGTGTAAGTTGCACTTGCATAATATACATCATTTTATATCTGAATGTGTAATGAAATTTCTCTAATTAATATTATCATAATATTGTATCTGTCGTATCCGTATTGATATAACCATATCCGTGTTTCATGAAAATATATTTATTTTGCCTTTTTTTGAGCGGCCAAACAGCCCTTTCTCCGAAGGAACAAGTCGTAATGCGAGATGTACAATACTTATTATAATATATTATTTCAAGGCAACGTACAAGCAATCATGCAGAGTGTACAACACGTGTTGAATCATCTCTATCCCCTCGTTGTGGAAAGTATTCATATATGTCTTCTCCGATCTTCGCCCCATCGCCGCCGTCTTCCGCCGCACTCTTCCGTAGCAACAAACTCGCGAAAACACCTCCAAAACCACCGATAATGGCGACGGCAGCGTCGGCGTACCAGAAGCTCCTCTCCGCCGGGACCAAAATCATCGGCGTCGGCCGCAACTACGCCGCGCACGCGAAGGAGCTCGGAAACGCCGTCCCGAAAGTAAGTCTCGAGTTGATTTGCACATTTTGTGAACGAAATTGATTCGGATTGATTGATTTTGATTTTGATGCGTTGTTGAAGGAGCCGGTGCTGTTTATGAAGCCTACGTCGTCGTATTTGGAGAATGGGGGAAAAATTCAGGTGCCGGAGCCGCTGGTGGCGCTGGATCACGAGGTGGAGCTAGCGGTGGTGATCGGTCAACGCGCTCGCGACGTGCCTGAAGCGAAAGCTATGGATTATGTTGGAGGTGAGTGCCGGGATTGAATTTTGTGCTGTAAATACGTGAATTCATGTGTGTGTTTGTGATTACGTGTTGATGTGATTGTGGTTAAGCTGTTAGAAAGCTCATTCATACTTGTTGAAGATCTTCTGTTAGAGATATACAATGTACGAATCCCTGAGAGCCGAATGATTTATGTTTCGAATTTCATTTTATTGCGATCTGAGTCGTGTATCTGGCTAAATGATGAAGTTTCTGTATAAACGGGGCCAGATTTCGTCTCTGTGTTCTTGATAAACCGAGAAGAAAGAATAAACGAAAATTATCTGTTGAGCCTGTTTAGAAGCTTTGATTTGCTGTGAATTCAAGTTGTTTGACTTGGAAATGAAGATCGGTTGTTTATCTTATTATCATTGTAGCTTATTGAAGGTGAGAAAACACAATTGTGTTGCAGGTTATGCTCTTGCTTTGGATATGACTGCAAGGGAGATTCAGGCTAATGCTAAGGTTTGTGCATTGCAGTTTGTTAGGGTTCGATTTTGAGGTGCACGATTACCACCCTGAACTTTTGTTTTTTGTTATTTTACATGATTGAAGATTGAAGTTTTCTCATCTTTTTGTTTTTGCGCCAAAGTCTGCAGGTCTTCCGTGGTCTATAGCCAAAGGTCAAGATACCTTTACACCGATCAGCTCTGTAGTAAGAACTTGAATCACTCTATTTTTATCTTGCATATATATATATATATATATGTACATGCTAAATATGCTCGAGGATGGATCTGATTGAATATGAGGCGTAGCATCAATATTTCCTTGGTTTAACTTGTTTATTAGAAGCATCTACCAACGGGAGCTACCTCCATTTTCTGTTCCTTCATTACCTATATAGGATTTAGCTACTCGTACCCCCTATTGGGAATCTTACAGATGAGTTTCGTCCTTCACTGCTGCATCGTGGATTTTGTTTCTTGAAGTTGAACGAAATCAACTCTTTCTTCTTTCAAAACTCATGGAAGTTTTTGTCTTGAAGGATGATATTTCTTTCCTTTGTTTATGAACATACTCGATTCTTATTACACAACCGCCTTATCGTTCAACTTTTAAACTCTATTTCTGCAATATGCAGTTAGCCCCATCTATGCTGCCGGACCCTCATGATGTAGAACTGTGGTTAGAGGTACTACTTTTTGTTTATCTTATCATACTTCATTTCATTTTTTAATGAATACATCTTACTATACTCTACACGTTGCTTCCTATCATGTGGTTTTTCCGATTTGTAGGTTGATGGCGAATTACGGCAGAAAGGATCAACTAGTGATATGATATTTAAGATCCCATTCTTGATTAGCCACATAAGCTCTCTCTTTACCCTTTTTGAGGGTGATGTCATTCTAACAGGTAAGAACCACAACTGCTGATCTCTCTAGAGTAAATTCCTACATATGTCCTGCAAATTTATGTATCAAAATCGAGCCGGAATTTGAGTGATTTCCTCGCAATGCTGAAAATCGAGCACCTCAGATCCAAACCCCACATATGTATCAAATGGTTCAAATTATTCATCGAGTTTTGGTGGTGTTTGCACTTACGCAGGGACTCCTCACGGCGTCGGCCCTGTTAAGGTAGGTCAGAAGATCAAAGCCGGAATAACAGGCCTGTTGGATGTGCACTTCGATGTCGAAAGACGCCATAAAGTGAAGCCTTGAACCAAGCACCTTTAATCTATACTGTAAAAACACTTTCTCCTGCTCTTCTACCTTGAATTATACAGTTTGAAAAAATAATGCAGCACATGTAACCTTTACCTTGAGACATCCTTTTACATGATGTAGTTGAGAATGACATTCCAAATGCCTTAATTGCTTCCAAGATGCTAAATAATTGTGAAAAAAACCTTAAAAATTCGTAGATGCACTGATGAATCGAGGGTCATGATTAAGCCACATCAGCAACGTAACCTGCACGATGCTGATATAGCTTTATGTTCACTGTTTTAGTATCCAACACCCAATGCATGCAAGAATATCCCAATTCCCGACGCCGGCATTTTTGTAAGTCAGAATATCAGATCCCATAGTTTGCTCTATAAAGAATACACACAAACCACTTGTTATTATCCAGTATGCTGGGGTCCTAGTGTGTACATTTTGTGAACATAGCACACATATTTTGAAGTAATGGTGAACTCAATGCTCCAACTTGGTGGTGGGCTTTTTCACTAAATGCAAGAATTAAAGATAGTATTAAATTTAGCCCTCAAGTAGCTCCGACTGCTATGAATTTTATATAGCAACTTGTTTAGGTCAATCATTCTTGCAAACTAATATCAACACTCAAGAAACCTTGTTCGACGGGAACTTATCTTATCTATGGGCATCTACACTGTGGCCCCAAGTATCTTTTCGCTCGAAACTGCAATTCGATCGATAATTTTCATTCATCGCATGATTGATTAATTGTATTTTATGCTGATTGTCGAGCCGAATCTGAATAAGAACATAGTTGGATCATGTTGAGCTGGAGAAGGAATGTTAATCTACCATTTGCAAATAGTAAATTTCTCTATTGTTTAATCATTTAATGAAAAACATTGCATGTGACCTCACAAATTTTTATCGTTACAAACATACATTCTTTGAATTACCCACACGGCATACACACCCACACACATATTATATATAGAAAAGAGGAAAATTCTTTGAACTTTGCATGCGTAATACACGAAAATCCCAAGAAAACCCACCACCAATTCCACCTCACCAAATCCTCATTTCCCACTCCTCAAAGCCCTTTTTCGTCCTTCCACACTATTCCCGCCTCTCCCATGCCATGGCTTGCTTCAAGAGCAGTATAAGTTGGACTCAAACCTCTCTAACCTAATCACTTCCACCATCTTTCCTCCTCACTCTTTTGAAACCATCAAGAAACTTCTCTCTCTCTCTCTCTCGTATATATACGGATTCTTTGCCCTGCATTTCCACATTTCATTGAAATCTCTCTCCCTCTCTCTCTCTCTCCCTTCTCTCCCTTATATACATAGACCCTTTGCCTGCATTTCCACATTCCATTGAAATCTCTCTTTCTCTCTCCCACTCTCTCTCTCTCGCGGTGGAAGTTATGGACGGCCAACCCTTCATCGACCGTGCTCCGCCGGGGAAAGCTTACGCGATGAGCGGGAAGATAATGCTCGTCGCCATTGTGGTGCTCTTCGGGATCATCATTTTCTTGGTGGGCCTCCATTTCTACGCCCGATGGTACCTCAGCCGCCTCTACCGCCGTCAGCCGCCGCGCCGCCGCCGCCGGCGGACACACATCGTGTTCTACGCCGACAACCACCGCACTAGGGCAGCGGAGGACCGCGGCCTGCCGCCGGAGGTTCTGAAGTCCCTGCCAGTTTCTGTCTACTCCTCCGCCTCCGCCGACGTGGCCGCGGAGTGCGCCGTGTGCTTGTCGGAGTTTGAGGAAAACGAGGTTGTCCGGCACCTGCCTAAGTGTGATCATTCTTTCCACATTGAGTGCATTGACATGTGGTTCCATTCCCACTCCACTTGCCCCCTCTGCCGCTCCGCCGTCGAGGCGGCGGCGAGGACTGTACCGGTCGCGGAAGCGGCTTCCGCGGCCGGTTCAGAAACGAATGTGTACGGACCGGGTTCGAGTTCCGGTTCCGGGGTGTGCGCTGCGTGTCAGCATGAGGAGGGGAGTGGGAGGAGAAAGGCAATGGGGTTGAGATTAGAGGCGGCGCCGCCGCGTCGGGCTGAGTTGGAGACTGAGTTGACTCAGAGCTCTCCGGGAACTCGGTTGCTCTCCTTGAAGAGGTTGCTCAGCATGGGCAAGAAGTCTCCGGTGGGAGGCGGGGGAGCGTCGCCACATGGGGCGGGCACGAGCCGGGCTGCAACCGAGTTGGATTTAGAAAGAGGACCTCCTGAGTTATGATGTACGGATATGAATACAATACGAATATCCGACCAGACACAGGAATGGAAAATTTGTACATAGTAAAATTGGGAGCTTTGAGCCGCCGTGGGAAAGTGGATACAAGGCAGCGGTCAGAGTTTGACTGCGCTGTTCAACGAGGTTGCGTGCTAAGATCCCGGGCAGCTAATGCGTGTTGACCGTGATTTTTGTACATATAGATAGGATAGATACATTTAATCAAATTAATTTACATTAAGATATTGCTTTGTTGTTTATTAAAATCTAGTCTACAAATATTTCTCCATAGGTATCTCAAAACTATCCACATAAATCAAGAAATGGTTAATCTTGAAACAAATATATAATGTAAACGTGAACAAATTAGTCATGAGTTTGACTTCTATTAGGGTAATTGAAAACCAACTAATCGATCACGATTTCAATTTCTAATTAAATAGTAACAAACTTACAACAATCCTATCATACCAAAAAGGGAAAAGGAATCTTTATATATGTGTAAAAATCTAATTAAGTTGGACTCGACTCTTGCAACATCGTCTAAATTCTAAAATACGTTGGAAAGAACATAATAAGCAAATCTAACATAAAGTTCGAAACCAAAAGTCAGTCCAAAGAATTACTCACTTCACACATTGGTGAAGAGTCCTCAGAATAATTAAAGAACTCCATGATCTTTACAAAGACTAAAACACAAGAGCTGCTCATCTCCCTCACCTAAGAAAAAGTGAACTACATCTGCACTAAAAAGTTACACAGAAACAAATGATACATTCATTTCTTTCACTTACAAATTGTAAGCTCAGATTCTAAGTTACAAACAATGGAATAACAATAAGTCAATCCTACTAGTGTTATTAACTTCCACAAATTTTGAAAACATTTGCCCGGGCTTACGCATTGTCTACCTTTATGTGATCGTCCCACGATGATAGAATTACTCGGGATTTCCTTCTCTTCTTGCCTTCCGGTGTGGATCTAACGGCTCGACTTGATTTCCCCGTATGTGATGGACTAGTAATGGGAGGACTGTTATTTTCCTTTCCTTTGCTGCTTTTGAGTTTGTTGTGTACTTTCATTATAGGAGATTTGGCTCTCCTTTTAGATGGATGTAGTGGAATTCCTTTTTTCCAGTCGGGTTTAAGCAGCTGCACGAAGAAGGGATTTGCCCCCGAGTGGCAAATGGGGGTTGGGCTGTTTTTCACGAGATCGACGTCTCCATTGTTAACCTGCACCAGGATATATGAAAAGTTGAAATAATATAGTAGTAATGATATCATAAAGGAGCAATTAGACTGACAAGCACGATGATATGATCTAATTACCAATTGCAGAAGGGCAGAAAAAGTTCTAGCAACATCATGCTTTTGTTGGCCCTTGACTACATCCCCAAACGACAGGGCGGTGTTTCCCCCATCTCCTTCCTCGGACAACTTGTCCAAAACTCTTTCACCATACTCGTGAATGTCGAATGGTGGACGTGAATCCTGCCATAAAATGAATATTATTACCACAAAAAGACTTTCAAGCGTGAAGTAACAGCGGTGGTGGGGATGGGGGAGTTTTTCCAATGGATGATGATAAGAGCTAAATTATGTACTTGTTCTTCCAAATTCTGCTCAATTCTTTGCTTCCATGTAGAAACTCGAGTAGCCATTTCATTCTGCTTCTCATTCTCAGAAAGGGTAGCAAGAAGAGCATCCTACAACAACAGAAAACATAAGTTTGTATGACATCAGAAAAAATTCTGGAAAGTCTACATCGTCTATGTTGCTCTTTTTATTATATAGTCGTTTGATATAATCGATTCGTACCAAGTGAGACTTGCAAAGGTCTTCAAGGTTTTGATGGGCATCTGGATCTTCATGCTGCATAAGTAAAAGATATAAGTGACTTGAGACAATTTCTGCTTTCTGAATCAACTGAGTTTAAATATACGAGTCGAACCTTTTCATCATATGGAGGTACATCTTCATCGTAGATTGTATTATTAGGCATGTCAAAATCTGCTGGTTCATTGTCTTGATCTCCACTATCATATCCATTGTCTTCAGTATTGTTTTCAACATTCGAGAAAGCATCATTTGTTTTCCTCTCCCTGGCAAAAAGTGATTGACGTAGCTGCAAATTGTACCAAATTTAGTGATTTTTTCCTTAAAAGTTTAAGATACAAACATATCATTAGAGCAACAACCTTTTCATAAAGTGGAATAGACTCGGATTTTCCAAATTTTGCTTCCCATATTTCAGTTAATTCAGTGCTAACAGGACCATGAACTTTTGCAAGAGGAAAGTCTGCAGTTAAAGAATGATGTTTCTTGGAACCGAGCTGCAGCCTTGCGTTAGCTTTGACTGTATAAGAAAGAATGGGTAGATTAGATGGCGTTATTACATGGAAGCTTTTTTGTTGATCAGAAATCAATAAAAATAACCACAAATCAACCTTTTTTATAAGGCTTAACTTTCAAATTTCCTGGTTCATGAGGATTCAAAGGTTTCCATGGATCATCATCATTATCATCATCCGAGTCTCCAGATTCCGAATGCTCATATCCCATTCCGAATCCATCATTCATGTCTTCAGGAAAATCACAGGCAGGAGAAGACCCAACATTAAAGTCATTAGATTCAAATCCATGATTAGGAGGAGGTGACTGGATTACATTAGCATCCTGTTTCTTTTTAACAGACAACTTTTGTCCACTTTCCCCAGTTTTTCTTGATGGAGAGAGAAAGCTCTTCCGGGTTTTGGAAGCAACAGAACTGCCCCTGTAACCATTAGTTGCCGATTTACCAGCTTTAGAATCAAGAAAACTGTCAACAGCAACAGCATCACAAGAGTCCAGCAGAATGAAATCCCGATAAAGATCATTTGTTGCTAACTGAAAAAAAGAAAGTGCTGTTATTTATTAAAGGCAATGCAGAAATTGTCCTACAAAACCACAATTTACACTATTATACCAGATACGACTCTAGCTCTCCACAATCACCACCAATATCTAAGCATTCACCTTCAAGCACAACTAGATTTGCAGGAGGCCTCACAAAATGATGTGGTTCGTCTCTACTGTTTGCACTATCCAGTAAAATTTTTGGTTCCACTGTAACAAGAATTGATTAAATGCATTCAACATTTCAAAGTGTGTGATTCTTTACCATAATTATGAAGTGAAAGAACATAAAGGGCCTACCAGGTATCTCGTCCAAACCCCAAAATGAATCATCAGCATCATCTTTTGCAGAATTTGAGCCAGATGCTCCTCGTTGAGCAGATGCACTTGCCTCTGGTTCTTCCTGACTGTCCCAATAATGCAAGATTTACTTTTTATTTGGAAGGTCGAAACATTCGTGGTAAACGGTAATGCTTCAGATCAGCAAGGAATAATCAAATAACTAATGTGAACTTATTCATGATTCACAATAGTGTAATGGCTAATTTTGAATCCAAACCCCAAAGAGATCCTATATCTATACAGAGCAAGGAAGTTCTTTCTCATCGACCATCATCATAAGATTGGGATAACAATCAAGCAATCATATTCATGTCATTGCTTTCGAAACCAAAGATATCCTATATCTATATACTACACAAATAAGTCATGACAAGATGGCCAACTAGAGACCATCAAGCAATACCCGATCAAAACCTCATTCACCAAGAGCATTTCATAAAACATTACAAAAGGTTAGAACTTTTAACCATTGATATACTGCTAAATACTAATGGGAGTTCGTCTAACTTTCATCCTCAATGTTCTTAGGATTTAGGAAGGCAGAATACATTAAGGATTCACACTCGGTTTGAAACGGAACATTTTTTATTGGGGTTTGTAATCATGGATTGAATTCATTTCAAGCTTACATCTTTGAGCTGACTATAATCGACAAAGATAGAAATTAAAACTTTCCAAGCTCCAAAACCTCAAAAGCGCCAAACAAGAAACTTCCTATCCAACTTACAGATGCACTCAAGCAGAACCCATTTACAAAATCCACAAGAAAACAAACTGCACAAAACTAAAACAAAAATCGAAAACAAGAAACCAAACCTTTTCTGGGAAATAAAGTCCAAAGCATGCAGAACCAGTGAATACAGATACTCTACTTTCCTACTATACACCTGTACAGATCCCTGAAGAAGCAATGCAGCTACAAAAAATCCCACCAAAACAAATCCATAAATAACTTCACAAAAACCTGAAATCCAACACCCACATCCGAAAATCGCCTTCTTTGAATAAAATCACTCACCTTCCGCAAAATTCACGCAGAATATCGCATCGTCGTCGCCAGATATCTGCCCCGAGCAAATCTTCAGCAGATATTCCTCCAAATTTTTCGCCAAATCAACAGTCCAATTCGACTCGAGGTCCCGAAGAGGCCGCACCGTTTGAAGAAACCTCCCGGAGGAAGATTCGGGACTGTCGTCGCAATTGTTATTCATTTCTTCTGCGGAAACTCATACCTTCCATTGCAGATATATTTCTCTTGCAGAGTGCATCCGTAACAATAGCCTGGGATTTGAAAAATTGGGGGGTTTTGAGAGATGGGTTTTGCGTATGTAAGCAGATTCAACTACTGATGGATGGGAATTGTGTTTGTGTGGAGAGAAAAGAGGAAAAAGATTCGAATTTTTCAATTTCCCGCTCAAGTTTGGGAGTGTCAAATTTTGAAGGGGAAGAAGATGAGGAATCAGGAAGTTGGGGGTGGGCTGGGCCTCCTACATTGCAACATCAACCATCTTAGGACAACACCATGGGTCGGGTTTTGATTCGAATTCGATCTGTATTTAATCTAAAATTTAGTGTATTCTATCGATAAAAATTTTTGATGGATTATATTCGATTAAGAGTATCTAGTATTTAAAATAATGGATGGAATATGAGATTAAGGAATCTGATCGATTAAGAATTCGATTTTAAATAAAGTATTTGACTAAATAAGCTATTTACTAATAAAAGGTATTAACTAAATGATTTTTTTATATTTATCCCTTTAAACCATAATAAGATCGGAATTATTTACTGTAAAATAATATATTCTTTTTATTAATAAGTTTAAGTTAATCAATTTTAAATAAATATAAATAAGACAATCAAATAATTTATAAAAATGGTTATTTGTTAAATACTATGTAATCATATTTATTTTTTATTAAAAAAATATATTTTATGGTTAATTATAGCGGAGCTTTTATCAAATAGGATGCAACCCGACTGTTTATGAGTTCAAAATAAATGAATTTGAATTATAGGATATGGATTCGGATCTGGTTATCAAGTTTTCTTATCGGATTCGGATCTAGAATCTTCTTATTCGATTTGAATCTAGCCCATTGATAGCCATAATCCTCAACGAGGCCGAATTCAAAGTGGATAGGGAAATTTTGGATTTGGATCTAACAAAAATATTCGATAATCAAATATGAATCTAAATTAGTTGTGACTTGGATGTGAATTTGTGTAATATTCGCTGAACTTGGATTCGGATATTCTCTTTCCAATATCATGGGATTTGGATGCGGATATTGAAAATGGTAATAGAAGCAAATTTTAGCATTTTAGGCCTTAAGTGGTTTACATATATAAATATATAATTTAAAAATTTATAAGCAAATAATATGAATAATTGTAGTTTGAATCTAATCTGAGCCTTTTTTTTGGTAATGTTATATTGTTAATCATGCATAAGTGTTTTACACTTTTAATTTGAATATAATTTTGGGATATTGATTAAAACACAAGTCTAATTTTTAGAAAATTTTGAATAACAATTTTAGTTAAATGGTTCATTTTCACTTATTCTTTTTAAGCATTTATACCCATGAAAAGATAGGTCATAGGTTCAATTTTCACCGATGTGGTGCGTGTGTATTTAATTCTATTAGTTTCTTTATATTTGATTTTTCATCACTTCTTACATTTTTTTTTAAGTTTCATATTTAATATTTCATAACTTAGGGTTTAAAAGAAAATATATGAGTGGAACACGAACTAAGAATCAATTGAATAGGATCATATCCCATGCATGTTATATATTTTCCAATTTTTGGGAATATGCTTGACATTTTGGTTATATATCTATATATATAGATTTCGTGCAAATATTTAGACTCTCATCATTGTGGGAACAAATGGAACTCCGGTGGCGGTGATCCAGCTGGTGTTGCCGCGGAACATGCTGCCGGCGGTCCATTGATTGGCCGATTTGGGAGTCAGTTTCTGGATACACCTCCATCGGACACGGCGGGCAGTGTTCGACCCCGGTCCGCGGTTCCCGAACTCAGCATAGTAGCATGTGTCCTGGCCGAAGGTTCCGGTCCATGGCGACCATCCCTCGGGTGTGATGGAGCCACCAATGTATGATTGCATGAAGACGGTCCTCGATAGTTGCTTCCATGGACGGCCAAGGTATGCCTTGGGCATCGGCCTGGCCATAAGGAACGCGGGCTCAGCCATGACGGTGCCGTTTTGGATGATGTTGGCCCCGAGGCTACGGGGGTCGATGCGGCCCTGGGCGGTCACCATGCATGCCTGATTGGCCATTGGCTTGCGGATGACGAAGACGCAATTTTGGAAGAAGGAGGGGGAGTCGCCGAAGACGAAGTCGATGGTGCCACTGATGGTGCAGTCACGGTAGTACTGGCGGTAGACGTGGTTGTAGAGGGTGTCTTGGTACCCGTTCATGTGGCAATTGTAGAACACGGCTTGGTCGCCACTGACGCGGAGGGCCACGGCCTGGTGCCCTTCGGGGCCGGCGGTGTTCTCGAAGGCGATGTCCTTGGCGAAGAAGTTGGCAGAGTTGACGGCTGCAGACATAGTGTGACATTTTATTAAACATTCATCAATACACAAACATATGTAGTTTTATAAGATAATAGATTTTTAGGTCTTTTAAGAGTTAGATGAGCTTGAGCTTGACTTTGAGCTGGAAACGTTCAAAATTGAATATTTAACTCACCGAATGTGGCGGTTTTGAATGTCTTAACACCACCGGTGAAGCTCTTGCGGCCGGTGACGATAGTCCTCAATGGTCCATCTCCGTACAGTATGATATTGTCCGCTTTTTTGGGAACCATGACATTCTCCTTGTACAAACCGGCCTTGACGTAGATCACGAAGGGGATTTTGTTCTTCTTGGGAACCATGGCGATGGCGGCGCTGATGGTCTTGAACTGGCCGCTTCCGTCCTGCGCCACCACGGCATTTGGCCTCGGCCGGCCGACTGCAGCAGCAAAGAGCCTCCTCGCAAATAAGGGTTCCTCCCCGGGGGTGTTCAATCCAAAAAGCCTCCTCTTTGAGCCGCTGCTTTTTCCCACAGCCATCGACGAGAGAATCGACTGAATGTCACTCACCATGGCAAGAGCATTGCTGGACAGCTCTTTACCGGTTTTCAGCAGATTCTTCATTTTCTCGCCCGTGTCGCCGGTGGTGTTCTCGAACGCGTCGATGCACGTTTCCTCGTAAGTGATCACGGCGCTGATCCACGTCTGGAGATCCTCAACATAGTCATTGAGCTTGCTGGGATCAAACTGCGCGATCATATCCGACGACTTCTTGATATCGTCCACGGCGTTCCCCAACACTTCCTCGCAGATGCGGAAGGCGTCCTTGGTGCGGTCGTCCTTCGCAGCTTGCTGAAGCAATGTCGAGTTCTTTATGACGCCCTTGATGTTGTCTACGGTGGCCGCGAACGCGATCTTTATGAGCTCCTTGGGCTCGGTGGTGTTGGCATTGGCAAGACTGCTTTGACAAGTTTGTTGGTAGTCCGTGGAGGAGCAAACGGCTTGCACCGCCTTGTTGGAGGTGCCCTTCACGGCGTTATCGGCATGTTTCTTTATCGCTTCGTTATGCAACTTGAGGCCGACCACCACGCCGACAACCAACCCCACCACGAGGAGCGCAGCGACCGCTAGGATCGCTATATTTTTACCGGCCCCCGCCATTTCTTCCGATGAGAGATGTATTTCTCTCTATATATATTTTTGATGTATCCCTTTTTTTTCCCAAAAAAAAAAAAGGAAGAAAAAAAAAAACTTATAGAGAGCACCAAAGGAGCTCGGGCTTATAGATGTATATGCCCCTTGAGCTCCTTAATAGATTTATTGGTGAGTGATGACATAGTTGATGAGGAAGAAGGGTATTTATAGATGATGAAGATGAGAATAGAGATGAATGTTAATGGTGGTTATTCTTTATCGGAGAAGAAAGGCTATCCGGCATAATAGGGTTCAAAGAGAAATGTGGCCATATATTAAGAACGGTATATATTTAGGGAGGAGATATTATATAGGGATTCTTGGTTACAAATATAGCAATTTTATTGCAATTATTTTGTTCAATAGAATCCATATGTTATTAATCTAAAAATATATAGTTAATTTAGCAACTATCTCTTCACAATAAGATATATAACTTTTTTTGTTAAATTAGTTGTGAAATTTTGAGAAAAATGCACATTTAGTCCCATAGGAAGGGTCTCACTTTAAAAATAGTCCCATACAAAATTTACTTGTAATTTTCATCCCATTAG
>JBBMKE010000011.1:5559806-5575347 GCA_037834125.1 Lippia alba | reverse complement strand
TCTTCCTTCTTTCTCCACCGATTCATCCGATGTTTGCATTTCTATGGAAGATTACAGTGGCTATAATGCCCCTGCCAACAGTTTCTTCTACCAAAATTGTCCAGGTCCAGTTACACCTTCTATCCAGCCTCCACCATTGCTGAATTTACCTAGGGAGTTGTATGTCGAGTGTGCGGACTTCAATAATAACTCAATTAGGGGGAAACCGTTGGGGTTTTCAGTGGATTTCATCAGGTTTCTACCATCGGAGATTTGGGCAATCCAGACTGAAATGGAAGCCTGGGGTGGTGGATTTCCTGCTTCCTATTCTTCTAGGATTTTGCGTGCCATTCTCAAGTTGAGAGAGTGTAAATTGCGGCATTTGTATGAGTGGGTTATCTCGAGTTCCCCCAGGTATGGGATGATAATAGATTCTGCCATCAGGGATCATGTGATTTTGCTGGTTAGGTTGTGTTTGAAGGTGATTGTTAAGGAGGCGTTTGAATTTGTGGGTATTAAACTTAGTGATGGAGAATCGAAAACAGAGGACAGGGATATGCTGTCGGGATTGAGCAATCGGAGTTTTGAGTGTCCGGTTTTAGTGAAAGTGATGATGTGGTTAGCTTTGCAGTTTAGTATATTGTTTGGTGAAGCTAATAGAAAGTTTTTTGCTGTTGATGTTTTAAAAGAATGCATTTTGGATTCTGCAATGGATGCTTCTTTGTTTCCTTTGGAACATGGAAATGCCGAAAAAGTTGATGCAGGGAATATGAATTGTGAAACAGTTGCCAATAGTTCGATTTTTATCTCGCAAGTTGCAGCAGGTGTAGCAGCCTTGCATGAGAGATCATTGATTGAGGGCAAAATTAGGACGTTGCGGGATTCACCTCTATGGTCTGCGTACCAACGGTATCCTTATTTTGTTTCTGTTATAATCGATTTCTTGTATTGTGAAGCATCTGAAGATAATGATTTTTTTGGTATGATAAGTAGAGAATCTCATATCATGACAAAGCCATAAAATGGCCCAAGAGTCAGAACTTGAATTGCATCTCTCTGGTTTCTCTCATGAAAAAGCATGTAATTGAGGCATCTTTGTGTTAATGCTATGCAGTAATATGGAGCATGCATATGTGTCTAAGATAGCTGAGGAGGAACGCAAGAAACGGACGGACTATAGACCTATAATTGAGCATGACGGCTTTCTTTGGCAGAGGTCGAGTAATCAGGTAATTCCATTTCCTTGCAACTGTAAGGTGTGTTATATGAGTCATGACTACCTTGTTATCATCATGTTGTGTATCGTATGACTTTTCATATTTCTTATCCTATAGCCGTGTGCTAATTTCTCATGAAAAGAGGTCGTTTAGGTCCTTTAGGATGAATTTAATGGTTCATATGAGCATGCTGATGTTATTCTGCTTCCTCATAATGATACTAGAATGTTTACCTTTTGATTTTCATTTAACACAAGTTCTAAGAGTTATCTAGGTTTCATGAGATACCATAAGACTTATGATTCTTAATTTAATTTTACAACACTTAGGTTGGTTGGGACATCAAATGTACAGTTGGTTGTCTTTTCAGAAGTCATACGTTAACTATCTTGATGATCATTAGGATTCAAATAGAGTAAAGACGAGAGAGGAATTATTGGCCGAAGAAAGAGATTACAAACGTCGGAGGATGTCATACCGCGGCAAGAAATCGACGCGGAATACTTTAGAGGTAAGGTTTTTATCTCTCATGTTCTTTTGTTCATTTATTTTATATTTTTTATGTCAAAATTAAGATTATCCTAATTCCTTCACATATATAAGGGACTTTATTATCTTCTTCTTGAAAGGTGATGAGGGATATTATAGAGGAATATATGGAGGATATCAGGCAAGCTGGAGGGATTGGTGGCATATCAAAAGATGTGGCTTTGGGATCTGAAAATCTTAATAAAAATGTTTCTGGACCAAGGAGAAGTTCCGAGATACCTGAAGAGAATAGTGGCCATTCACTCGATTACAAGAAAGATTTAAATTCTTTCGGGGATGACATCCAACAATCCAAATGTGATTCAAGTCTAGATCATGGTCGTCAATATGGTGATAGAAATTTCAAAGAGAGGATCAGATATGATGAAAGAGGGGATTATTCCGGAAGACAAATTAGCAATCATTCAAGAGAGGAGATGCATGGTAGAGATGAACATGATAGATCACGTAAAAGGCGAAGCGAATCACGTGAACAAAATTATCCTAAACGAAATGGAGATGAACATGAAAGATCACAGAAAAGGCGAAGCGAGTCACTTGAGCGAAATTATTCTAAAAGAAATAGAGATGAACATGAAAGAAGTAGTCGTAGAAGGGAGCGAGATAAAGATGGTTGGGATGATAGGGACAGAAGGAAAAGCAAAAGAGACGGTGCTAGTCGAGAGAGAGATGAAGATAATATGAAAAGGAAGGCAAACAGAAACAGTAGATCTCATATTGAACTACCTGAGTTTGAGGATCGATATAATCCAGAAGAGTCTTGCGATATTTATGAGGAGGAATTCTAATCTTTGCAGTGGATTTCCAATTTGTGGTGAGTTACACTGGCCACAATTTTCTCATATATGGCGAATTATATTTAGTACTACTGAAATTTGGTCAGATTCGTAATTACTCCCTCAATTTCTTAACTTAATTTTAATAAAACTCCCCGTAGCTATCACTACTCGAGCGAAACCTTCTTTGATTTAATTATGGTCGTATCACTCACGTCTTTTCTCCTTCTGTTTGTGGGTTTAGCGGTGAATGCAATTTAAAATTTAATGATGCCGTGTAAATTGTTTCTTTACCACAACTTTTTGTGCAAATTGACATGAATACTAAAACCTCTGGGTTCTTTTTGTAGTACATGAAATCTGAGGGAGTAATTTGTAATCTCACAAAAATTAAGAGGTAGTAACTGTAATACGTCATATATATATATATATTTTCAAATTTTGTTCTTAACTTCTAGTAAGTGAGGTTTCGTTTGACCATGAAATGTTGCAGCAAGCAGTCATGAAGGTGTTTGCAGTTTATCACCATCTGTATCCTCCTATGTATCCTTGTTCAAAAGTACCTCATTTTGTATCGATTCATAACACCTCATTATGTGTTTCATTGGAAAAGTTCATGTATTGTTTGATCTTCACATTGCTTTCGGTTTCTTATGTCATGTCTAAAGCTCACTTTACACGCTGCTTCATGCTTTATACCCACTCACTTAACCAGGTGTTCGGATGTGGCAAAACTATGGTTTTGACCTTCTGCGGCATTTAGCCTACGCTGGAACCCGATATTAATTCCATTTCACTCTTTTCCATCTTTCTCTTGTTGCTGGCTTTTGAAATCACCAAGGAAATTGTGTTTTTGTTCTCCTTTTAATTGTAGTGTTCTGAGGTGGATCCTTGCTTCCATTTGGCTTTTATTTTGCAGCAATGAAGAGATACAAGTGTCAAAGTTGCTGTTTTTGGATTTTCTAAATTTCAGACATCTCGCAAGTTTGGTCATCTTTACTTGCACAGTTTGATTGTATTTTAGCAGGTAGTAGCTTGTTTTGCCCTCGTGATTATCACTATTTAAATACATGAATGGATTCGGACTTGTAATATTTTCTTTTAATTTTTGGACAAAATCAAGAAGTAGATTCATTTCTTCATCACTTGATTAACCGATTTCATGTAATCCAACTTTGTTTCAAACTTGTAAATTAACTCTTATCTTAATTGATTCATTATTGTCGTATATTTTCAGCAATTAATAATTCATTGTAATGGTGGGTACGTACTTAATTGCTACATTGAAGGAAGAACACTGCGAGACATTCAGCATATCGAAAGAAAGCATCAGCGTACACCAGTATTGATATCAAATACCTGAGAGACTAATTTTAAAAACAATAAATAAAATAAAATTGAGCATTAGGTAACTAATTAAAAAAAAAAAATGCACAAAGAAATAGGCGTAAAAAGTTCAGTTCATTACTTGGAAAATCTGACAGCTAAATTTATGTGCATTTTGACAGAAAGTCGAAATAAAAATTCATGTTGTTGTGTAACTCAAAATGTAGCTAATATTCAAACCAAAAAAAAATCATAAAATGTTGCGGCCATCACTCAAAATTCAATTATCGGAGTGATTCATATGCTCCAGGAGACTTTTGGGCATTCATAGATCAATCTTTGGGCATTCATAGATTTCCAATTCTTGGAGTGATGTCATCCGCTCCGGGAGGGTCTCAATCTCATCACAATCCTTGATTTCAAATCGTTTGAGTTGCGGCATTCCACGTCCTTCTCCAATTAACTCTATTTTCCTCAACTCCTCCAAGTATAAGATACAGAGGACTCTAAGCTTGGGGAATCCGTCATCCGAGATCACCATCTCTCTCCCAACATATGCTCTGCTTATCAAACTGAGGTACAACAAGTTTGGTAGCTTCTCCAGTACTCGCATCGAATCTTGGTCGATTTCGCTCCTACACAGGGTCAATTGCGATAGGTTTGGAGGGAAAATATCGCGAAAGGGTAATACGAGCTTACCCCACAGCATAAGTTCAGTGAGATTACGCAGAGTAGAAAGTACGTCCAAGTCTGATATAGGAATATCAAAATCCTGCCAGCCTAAGCTTAGATACACAAGATTGTTCAGCTTAGCTAATGAACTAATAAACTCACTTACTTCTTCTTCCCTTATCCGCACACTTAATTTGCGGAGGTTAGTCATCTCGATTAAGTGCTTGGGCCTCATCCATGGATCTCGGTGATTGCAGACGAGTGTTTGAAGATTTTTCAGTGTGTCTAATCTCAAAGGCGCATCTAAAATGAGATACTCATCCATGTAAAGGTGACGTAGGCTTTCCAGCTTCCACAGGATATCTGGCATTTTGATTCCTGAATTCCGTAGTATATCAAGAACTTGAAGGTTTACCAGGCATCCTAGTGAGATTGGTAGCTCCACTAGGTAGTTATTTCTTAAGCCTAAGTATCTCAACCCAATGAGTCTTCCAATTGCATCCGGCAAACTCCTCAACCCGAAACCTTCAAAGTCGAGTATTCTAAGGCGTGCAAATTTCTTCCAATTAAAAGATGGAACATGATTAATAGCGTCAACACTATGGAAGAAAAGAGACCGAATATGTTTGTTATTAGGAGACACTGAGGAAGGAAACTTCTCAGTACTGCAGTAGATAGCCAGATGGCGTGATTTATCCGATGATTGAGAATGAATCCCCTCCTTTGAGATCTCAAAACTTATTTCTTCTTTTGCTTTGTTGATTGACAATTCACGAATAAGATCGTGAATTTGGCAAGTTTCAACGCGCTCACGATCGTTGGTCATATCCTTGACTTGGACAAGGTTTTGATTGATTAATTCATCTAAAGAGTCACTTGCTATTTCCTCCATAGTTTCCTCACTTCCTTCTTGCGATATCAGACCCTCTGCAATCCATACTTGCACCAGCTTTTCTGCTTGGATTATGGCATCTTCTCTGAAGAAGCCAAGACACAGGAAGCAAGCTTTGAGGTGTGGAGGCAAATTGTGGTAACTCAATTCCAATACGGCTGATACCCCATTTTCACTTCTTGACAGGAAGGAGTCCATTTTTTTTAGAATTCTCTCCCATCCTTGTCGTGAGGATTTTCCTTCACTTAGCAATAAGCCACCAATCACTGTGATTGCTAATGGAAGACCGCCACACTTTTTCACTATTTGCCTCCCAACATCTTCCAATTCTTGAAGGCATCCGCCATTGGTGTCATCGATAAATGACTTTTTTAGGAACAATTGCCAACTGTTGTCGTCGTCCAAAGGTTGCAATTCACTAGTAAACCAAGCACGGTTTGGAACGTTCTGTTTGCGACTTGTGACCAACAATCTGCTTGATTTTTCTGTTGAATGAAAATTTATTCATTTGATGATTTGTAATAGAAGCTAATCACATAAATATACAAGTGGATAGTCACTTGTATAGTCTCAATGAATTTAATCATGTTTTGATTAAAATTAAAATATTTGAATATCTATACTCATGTATCTGAATAATTAAAATTACATTAATCCCCAGTGTTATAAAAATTCACTTAATTCTCAAAATCAAATTATAAATTCGACTTATACCACATTATTTGTACTTGTTTTATTTTCATAATTTATAGGTTGGGGCAGTTTGAAATAACTCCTCATCAGTTTGAAATATTTTTACTTTACTTCCCATAAAATTATACAATATAATAAAATATGAATACGGCATTAGAACTTTTTAGTACTACATTTTGTAAAAATTATAGAATATATTTTGAGAGGTATTTTAAGTACGAAATTTTGCCAAAATGAAGAGTTAAGTAAAAATATGGTACCCAATTGGGGATTTATCCCACATTACCCATAGTCAAGTGTGCGATTTTTCAAAGGTTAGGGGGTTTAGTGCCAAAAATAAAAGGATAGGGAGGAAAGTACAAAAACGGCGAAAGGACGGGGGTTATATGTGTTTAACCCTTAAAAAAAAATTATAAAGTGGTGTAACTTAGCGATTCGGCGCTATACTAGCTTAACCAGAGGTCTCGAGTTTGAGTCCCTAGGAACGCAACTCAGGTCTATTGGAATGCAGTTACCATTGGTATGGTGAACTTTACACCCGAAGTGATCCGTCCCGGCTTGACCCATGAAAATGGACTAAGAACCTTATCCCCTAACCAGTCACTTTTATCCAGAAGAATCAAATATTAATATACCACTTAATTCTCAAAATCTTTTCTTATTTGAATTCAAAATTTATTAAATCCAATAAAAGTTTTCTATTAAATTCTCAAAATCTTTTCTTATTTGAATTCAAAATTAAAGTATAAATATTAAATCTAATAAAACTTTTCTATTAAATTTGTTTAAGCTAATATACAAACTAATTAATCGCTTTTATCCAGACGTATTAAATCAAACGAAGTTTTTTCTCTTAAATCGGCTAAAGCCTAAGAAATCGTTTACTTTGGTTGAGAGTAATCCAATAGGTTGTGGTTAGTAAAATTGAGTAAATTGCCCAAAAGACAAAAAAAATACTTGTTTACAATAATTGTTTGCGGTTTGCTGACGACCTAATTTTATAACACGTGTTTACAATGTTGGGTTGTTTTCATTAGACTACTTGTAAAATCTCATTTTTCTTCCTTTCCGAATTCCTAATTGAAATTTATCTTTTTATAAGTTGGGTCAATAATGTCTTTTTGCAAAGTGGCAAGAAATGAGTTAATTAACAACAAAAATTTCACGTTGCTAATATCTCATACTTATTCTAAAAAATTTCTAGGGTTTGGTCTTAAATTAAGGCCCCTCACTAATTAAAGTAAACAATTTATTATGAATTGTAAAATAACTCACCCATCCTAATATATGAAAGTAAACGACTTCTAAATGTAATTTAAACAATAACTAATCGCTTTTATCCCAAAGAATCAAAGATGTTATATAGATAAGACGGTTTGGAATTCAAATTTTAAATTGTTTTAAGAGAAAATATCATTTTTCGTCCTTTACATATGAGATTATATAAGATTTTTCAGTTTGGGTCCTGAACTTTTTACTTTTCTCATATTGCATCCTCTATGTTTCAAAAAATCTCTATTTCAGTCCTTTAGCTAACGGACGTTAGTTTTTTAACGGAAAAAGATTCATTCGGGGCGTGTGAGTGACACGCGCCTTTTGTCATCCAATATTTAACGTACGTTAGTTAAAAGACTAAAATTGAGATTTTTTTGAAACGTAGAGGCTACAATATGAAAAAAGTGAAAAGTTTAGGATCAAAACCAAAAAACACCATATGTAAAGGACAAAAAATAATATTTTTCCTTATTTTAATTTATCTAAATATGTCTCAATGATTTTAGAGAAGTTTGTTGATAAGAACTAGCAATTAGCACGACCAATAGGCGTTCATACAAGAGTTAAATGATTCTTTTGTTAAGGTAATGATCCAAATTCGAATCTAAATGGTTAAAGATTCTTTTTTCGACTCATGTTCGAATTTTTCTAATCACATGGGGTGGTTAAAAGAAAAAGAAAAAGTAATTAGTTGTCAAAAATAATTATTAAATTGGTCAAAAATAAAACTTTTATATTAATAAAAATTAATTAATTATTAAATTATGATAAATAAACTTAATAGTATCATATTAGTAAAAGGAAAAAAACAATAAGGTAATAAAAAAGTTGTTAAAACATGATACGAAAGAAAAAGAGTGGTAAGAAATAATAGTTGTTGCAATGTTAGAATAAATAAATAATAAAAAGAAAAGAAAAGAGTTTAAAAAAAACACCAAACAATTACTATATGGGTCTTACTATTAAAATTATAGTATAGAGTATAGATAATCAAATTTAAAATTTGAGTAATGCACACACGATATTAGCATTGAAAGTTATGCATGGTCGTTGCACTTCATTCTCAAACTTTTTTTTTTCTCTAGATATAATTTATTTATTTTATACAAGATCATCCTTTTTTTAATGTAAGTTTTCTTCATTCTCAAACTATTTTTTTCTCCAAATATAATTTATTTATTTTTATACAAGATAATTCTTCTTTAATATAAGTTTTCTTATTTCAATTAAGTGTTTTGTTAGTTCATAATCAATTATTTAGAGTATAAGTTAACCCGACATTGAATTTCATTTCATACAAAAACTATTCTCTTGCTATTTTTCTATCTCTTTTCCTATCATGCTTTACCTTAGTTTTTAATATTTGGCTTTTTTGCATATTTTAAACTCATCTTTTTTTAATACGTTGGAATATCATTTTTCAATTTTACACTGATTATATCATTATTTTGCTCTTTTAAGTTTTTTTTCCTAAAATTTTTAATTAACGTTATTTTATTCTTTAATTATTTGATTCTAATAGAAAATAGAAAAAATTTATAGCATTTGCATAAAATATATTATATTTTAAGTTCCGAGGGATGATTACCAATAACGACTAAGATTTAATATAACCACCTAAACAAACTCTCATAATTTATCTCAAAAAAGAAAAAAAAAACCTCTTATAATTGTCAACTTATAAAAAAAAATAAAAAATTACCTTGTTCATCTGGGAAAGCATCCGCCAGTAAGTCCCAATGTTGTTGCTCCCACACATCATCGACCACTATGAAATACTGTCTGCCCCTCAGCTTCTCCAAAAGCTTGCCTTTGAGTTGTTCCAAAGATAACTTCTCCATGTCGCCTTCGCTTCCTCCCAGCTCCTCCAAAAGCTTCCTGATAACCCCTTTGGGATCAAATTCTTCTGAAGCAACAACCCAGGCACGAGATTGGAAGCGAGCAACGTCGTCATGGTTGTAGACTTCCCTCGCAAGAGTCGACTTTCCCATGCCTCCAATCCCTGTGATACGGGCAATCAAAAGGCCTGATCTGTCCTTCAATATTGCTTCCCTTAGTAGGTCGTTCATATACTTTTTCAAGCCCACCACGTCTTTGTCTTTTTGCTGAGGAACCAGTCGTCGCCGTTGAAGAGCAATGCCGTGTGGTCTCCTCGATTCCGATCTCTCATTATGATCTTCAATACCATACTTGGTGCGGCTTTCAAGTATGCTTTTGAGCCGAGATCGTATGGACTCGATCTCTTTCCCCACCTCGTCGAGGTGGTTCACGTGGTATGGAAAGCAAGCACAGTTCCCCAATATCCCTCTGCTCTTTCTGGGGGTGTCGATTTCGAGACTGAAAGTCTCGATCACATCTTCAACGTCGTGAGCCACTTGCCTGATCTGGGATATCCATACGCGTATCCCGTTGTTTGTGGCTTGCTTTTGGGTTGCATCTTGAAGGAAACCATACATCATTTCAAGCTCGTCTTTCAGCAGATTCACTTCTCCTTCGACCCCTCGCAGGAAAGCTACCTTGTTCATCAGCGCCTCGCCCAGCTTCCTCACCGCAAACAACACTGCTGCCGCTGCAAACTTCATCTCCATTTTCTGTTGTTGGTCAGTTCCTTGTTTTTCTTTGTTTTCTGGTTCTTGTAAGGTAAATATTATGTAATGTCCTAAACATGATTATATATTTTGAATGGGCTGAAACAAGAATGTATGCGACGTTCACAAAAAGCCATTCCAAAACTTGTCGGCAAGTTAAACTGGTGCGGGGTAGTTCGAGGATTATTTTCGAATTTGAACTTTCGTTTTTAAGTATATATTTTATTTTTTAATGCAATTGTATAACAAACTCATTCGAATTTTATTGGTAATTGATTCGAGTGTAATTGGTAATTTTTTTTAACAAAACTATTTCACTTATTATTATTGTTATTATGTTTAATCAAATTGAACCACCAATCAGATTTAAAAAAAAATAAAAATTTATATCACTTATTATATAATTGATTGAAATTCAATTAAGTCCGATTGAAGTTATTACTTACCTATATACGTTCATGATAAACATCCAACATATTTAAATACTACCTTCTAAAATGAATTTACGACTTGCTTTTTTTTTTGTTAATGATTAATTTAAGAACTATTTTTTGGCTTTCTTGACAATGAAAGTGGCATATGCGATAATTCAATTACATTTCAAATGGAAATTCCGGTTTGTGTCCGCCTACCTTTGATAGTTCTATTAAATTTTCATTTCAATATCAAGATTAGAAAACAAATTCTCTAATTTTTTTTAATATTATAATTATTTTTCTCTTTTAATTTCAATTGCATATACATATAAATGAAATAAGAGATAAATGTAAAACTTAAACAAAAGATTCAAAACTGAATTTGACTCAAGTGTGATTGTAATTTTTTAAGGAGAGATTAATTGGACAGTAAATGTATTACACTTGTCCTATAATTGGTTAAAATTTGAGTTGAGTAAGTTAGAATTTATCTATGAATGAACATGCGACATATCTGAATATGGAAAAATTCTAGCCCAGACCAGGCTTGGCTGGACCCAACCAATTAAAAAGGCAAGTGTATTACACTTGCCATTTGATTGGTCACTCTCCCCAAATTTTCCACCAATCACACGGCAAGTGCAAAACACTCGTCCCCTCATTACACCGGTTTGGCCGAGCCAGACTCGGGCTAGAATTACCCCAAATAACAATGCATATTTGTAAGTGGATAGAATAAATCACATAGTTATGTTGCAGAAAATATATATGGACTGCATTCAAATAGGTTTATTTATACCTGGTTAATTATGCTGTGTGATTACATAATTAACGAATGAATGAATCTGATTTACATTGAGAAAGAGGCCCTTTATATATTAACAAACTTACAAGAATTATCAATTACAAAAATTGATTTAAACATTCATCATAGTTGGAACTACTGGAACGCCGGCGGCCTGGATCCAGCTAAGGTCACCTGCAAACACTTGGCCGGCAGTCCATCGGTTAATGGATTGGGGATTCAAATGCTGAATACCCTTCCATTGAACCCTACGGGCTGTGTTCGACCCCGGGCCGCGGTTTCCGTACTCGGCATAGTATAATGTGTCGAGTCCCACGGTTCCGGTCCATGGGGACCAACCCTCGGGTACAATGGACCCGCCAATGTATGATTGCATGATGATGGTCCTTGAGAGGGGCTTCCATGGGCGGCCAAGGAAAGCCTGAGGCACCGGATTGGCGGTGAAGAATGCAGGCTCGGCGGTGATGCTTCCGTTTTGGATAACGTTAACACCGATGCTGCGTGGGTCGATGCGGCCTTGGGCAGTCACCATGCATGCTTGGTTGGCCATCGGCTTGCGGATGACGAAGATGCAGTTTTGGAAGATGGAGGGAGAGTCACCGAAGACGAAGTCGATGGTGCCACTGATGGTGCAGTCGCGGTAGTACTGGCGGTACACTTGGTTGTAGAGGGTGTCTTGGTAACCGTCCATGTGGACGTTGAAGAAGACGGCGCGGTCACCGCTGACGCGGAGGGCAACGGCTTGGTGCCCCTCGGGCCCGGCGGTGTTAGCGAAAGCGATGTCCTTGGCCACGAAGTCGTTGCCATTGACAGCTTCAAAAATGTACAATATCTTCGATTAATTTCATCAATGCAGTGAAATTATGAATAGCGGCTCAATATTATTTAGAATGCTTTATAGGTCTTGTGTAACTAGGGTTAGTTACTCTCTATAAATATTGTAATATTCCCCTGTAATCATTATGAGCCTTTATTTTGTCAATTATAAATGAAATCGACCGATGGAGTTGAATAATTGACTCACCGAATGTGGCGGTGGCGAATGTCTTAACACCCCCGGTGAAGCTTTTGCTGCCGGTGACGATAGTCTTCAACGGTCCATCTCCGTAGATTATGATCTTGTTCAGCCCCTTAGGGACACTGACGTAGTCGCTGTATGTACCGGCCTTGACGTAGATCACGAAAGTGGCGTTATTCTTCTTTGGCACGGATGCAATGGCGGCGCTGATGGTCTTGAACTGCCCGCTTCCGTCCTGTGCCACCACGGCGTTCGGCTTTGGGTTGCCAGCGACGGCGGCGAGGGCCCTCCTTGCGAATTCTGGTGTTTCGCCAGCGTTCTCAAGAAGCCTTCTGCTGCTGCTGTGGCTTTTGCCAACAGCCAACGAAGTGATAATGGATGTAATATCCGTCACCATAGCCAGCCCATTGCTCGACAACTCCTTGGAGGTTTTCAACAGGTTCTTCATCTTCTCGCCGGTGTCGCCGGTGGTGTTCTCGAACGCGTCGATGCACGTTTCCTGATAGGTGATCACGGCGCTAAGCCATGTCTTCAAATCCGCAACATAGTCATTGGCCTTGCTGGGGTCCAATGACCCCATAGAATCGGCAGACCTCTTGAGATCTTCAACTGCTATCCCCAGCTGATCTTCGCAGATCTTAAACGCGTCTTTCGTGCTATCATCGGACGCCGCCTGTTGCAACAGCGTCGAGTTTTTGATAGCCCCGTTGACGTGGTCAATGGTGGCTAGGAAAGCTGTTTTTATGAGCTCTTTGGGGTCGTCAGTGTTGGCATTGGCGAGACTGCTTTGGCAAGTTTGTTGGTAGTCCGTGGTGGCGCAAACGGACTGCACCGCCTTCGAGGAGCTGCCAATGGGGGGGTTTCCCGCGTCCCCATGGCCGCCGCTCTTTCCGTACTTTGAGATTCCGACCACCGCGCCGACAACCACGCCCACCACGAGGATGGAGGCTATACTCGCAATCGTGATCTTTTTACCGGCCCCCGACATTTGTTTTTTTTTTTTTCCAAAATGATGATATATTTATTTATATCTATATAAGTATATAAACAGAAATTAGAAATATATGAATATTTTTGGAGGAATCTGAGGGCCTCTTTTGTTTATTAATTAATGGACCCCTCAAAAAACTTAAGAGGAGAGGGATACATTATTCCCTGAACATGAAATGGTATTTATAGATGTGTAGGAAGAAACAGTTTCATGCTGTTTGTGGTGTGACAGTTTTTGTGGAGAAACGAAAGGCTAAGACATAAGAGGTGTTCATGGCCAAGCACCAACTCCGAAAAACAATTTCTTGAAATTTGACTTCATCAATTAAATCGAATTTATAGGAGTTTGATTGACTTGAATCCATGTATATATTTTAATTGTGATGTCCATTGCGATTATTTTGTCTATAATTAATTTTCCTACGAATACTAGTTAAATAATTTTGCATGAAGTTAAAAAAATCTTGAATATATAAGCTTAAATATAATTATGTAACTCTTTGATGGATTAAATTACTTAAAATTATTATTTATATACGGGGTTGTTTATATATTTCACCCCTATGTTAGGTGAAATGATTAAAAAAAATACAGTATTATAAAAAATTGACAAAATAAACCCTGTTTTTCCAAAATATTGACAAACCCTAAAATTTTTTGGTGTTGGCAGAACACTGATTTTCTCTATGTATTAAATGTGAAATGACTAATTTATCCTTTTATATTCTGATATACACCATCTCATATCTCTCTATATACCCTTTTTGATATTTGTTTATAGGGTTCTTTATACAATTTTTATTTTGTACATGATTTTGGTGCATATAAAAAGTATTGAACAATATAGAGAGATGTGAGATGATGTACATATCAGAAAATAAAAGAGTAAATTAGTTATTCCAGATCTAATAAATAGATAAAATTAGTGTTTTACCAAATACACCAGAAATTTTTAGGGTTCGTCATGTAAATATTTTGAAAATATAGAGTTTTTTGTGTTAATTTTTGTAACATAGAGTTTTTTTTTGCTCATTTTACCTAACACATGAGGTATGTGATTACTAAGAAGTTGAACTACTTTCTTCTCATAATTGTGTCCAAGAAAGATTAAAAAAGGGATAATTACGAACGACCCTCGAGATGTGGTGAAATTATGAATTTTTCTCTGAGGTTTGAGAAATTACGAATTTCTCCTATTCGTTATTTCCTCCTTTAAATTTAATAGAATGTGCAATTTTACAATTTGACTTTTCGTATGTTGAAATGAATGGGGTATATGTACTAAATAATACAAAAGGCAAGGAGATTAATGCAAGTAATAAAATTCTTGGGGGATTTGATGTAAATACTTGAATTTTGTGACTATCTAATATGTTTTTTTCCCCCAAAAAATGCTACCTAATGATATTTTGATATTTTTATGATGAACAAATTTCATACCTAAACCTTATAAATGTTTTTTCTTAATTATTGGCCATGCAAGTTTATATTGAGATGTTATTCTTTGTATGTAAATTAGATGCATTGAGGATCACCAATGCTTGAATATTTGTTTAAATAACTCTAATCAATATTTATGTTGCTTTACTAATGCACTGATTCGTATTGCATTGTTATAGTTTTTTTATTTTGGAGGAAATTTATTTCAAATGAATAAGTTTAAGTAAACTTATGCAAAATATACATAAAACTAAGACATAAACATAAGATAGAATTTATAATTTTTTTTATCATACTTTACAGGAATAAAGATGTATAAAATGTCTAGTTCGATTTGTACTTATTATGTAAAATATAAATATTATATTAAATTATAAAATCTCAAAATCAAAGAAAAATACATTTTTTACCAACATTACAAGTATACTATCGTACTTAAGTATTATTAATAGGAAAAATTACATCTGAGTACCCTGCTAGATATGAAAATTATAATGTAGTCCATTTTTATTTGAAAATTATAATTTAATCCCTGAATGCTATGGATCGTTTGTGACCCATCCATTCCGTTAGGGTTGGGTCTACCCTTCCGTTAATTTAATGAATAAATAACAAATTCATTCCTGCAATATACATATATATTCCAAAAAAACGATCCATATGTATTACACATATAACAATGCAGTCCTTGGGGATCCAACGGAACCCTAACGGAATAACAGGATCACAAACGGTCCATAATATTTAGGGACTAAATTGTAATTTTTGGATAAAGATGGATTGCATTGTAATTACCCTATCTAACAGAGTAGTCAAATGTAATTTTTCCTTAAAAATATCTTAAAGGTTAAGACGAATGATGAGGAGTTTAAAATTGTTCCATATTCAAAATCAATATTTAAATT
>JBBMKE010000011.1:5494282-5526879 GCA_037834125.1 Lippia alba | reverse complement strand
TCTAGGGACGCCGATATCAGTTGTGATAAGGTACGCTAAGCATGCATCACATCTTGTGCATCGAGTGCTACTCTGTTCTGTTAGTGTTTGGTTGCTGAGTAAGTGAACTTGGGTGCGAGAGAGGTGTTACGGCCTCTCTATTTACGTGTTGGAGAGATGTGGGATTCTCTTCATTTATGTGCTAGAAAGATGCCAGATTCTTTCTAATTATGTGAGCGGGAGATGCTGGATTCTCTCGGAGTTAGATATCGGGGATGTTGGATTCTTCGAATTTAGGGTAATTTGGATAAAATTAACGGTAACAATTTTCTTGCATCATGTCCGATGTAATTCAGGTTTCTGCACAAGGCTGCCATTATATTGCCAGACTAAGTAGGCACAAAGGGTGGAGTGAAAAATAAATGGAAGCTATATATGTTCAGTAGCAGAAGTAGAGGAAGCAAAAAATCATTGTTCGAATGATTCCTGTGTTAACTCAATTTTTATATTTTACTAACCAATACCTATTAGATAAGTGTTAAATTATAACGGAGCACCTATATCCTTTTAAAATTAATAAACATTATAGTTATTTTATCTAATTTTATGTTTTATATTTATGGTTCATTTTAGGTTGTATTCACACCTAATGAACGATCAAGATTATGATGGAGAAATAATTGTGACTGTTGAATATGCCACGTATTTTTGTGATTAATTGTTGGAGAGTTAATATACGTGATTAATTGTTGGAGAATTAATGGCATATCAAGAGTTGTTTGAAAAATGTGCATTGGTTATTGTGTTCCACTTGCTGGAGTAGTATTGGCCAGCCCTGAAAGTGATACAACACACTCATCAGATTTCCTGTGCAGTGCTAGTACACGAAATCATTCCCAAACACTTAGCTTGACATATATCATATCGTCTGAAATCTTTAGCACACTCCCCAGAAAGTTAGGGGCGATAGAAACTTTAAGTACATGCCTCAGTTTATTAATAGTTACATGGAAAAAATTTAAAAGATTACTCTTACAATATTGAACATATGTTAATATATGTATGAATGTGATGAGTAACGCTCCTGCTCGTACCTCTCTCTCGTTATTATTTTTATTGTGTTCTTTGTGAATCATTCCCCTCTTATTTATAATGAAGTTATTCTCCAGCCTTCTTTCTCTTTTCCTAGATTTACCCTTAGATACGATCTTATCTCCAATATTCTTTAATACTTGTCCCCAAGTCTAAAGAACTTTCCTTAATCATGGACTCTGTAAGACGGCCGAACTCTTAAGCAAAATTGGTCTAGAATCAGGCCGACTCCGGGCAGGATTTCGTGCACTCATAACCCCACAGCCATTCCCCTCACAAACTCTCGTGTTTCCCTTAATTTTTTCCAACACTCGAGCTTGTTGCTTAGAGTTTAAGTGAATTGTTCAAGCTACCAGCCTTAACTCACGTTTTTGCCCCACATACAACAAGTAAAACCCGCACACACTTGCTGTAATATAAAAACGCAGCAATATACGGGAAAGCCCCAACTCTTCCCAACCTTCTATTATTTTCCAAACAATAATACAAGGGACAAGGCTTGCTTGCACACAATTTCGCACCAACTCCCTAGCTAATTCATGCAAGTCATGCCATAACATATTTATAGGTTGATTACAACCCAATCAGCTAGGTAAAATCGACTAACTAAGCTCTTGACACCTGTTCGGGCGATTTTCTTCAAGTCAGCCAGCACCACTCGGCCATAACCGCCCACTAAGCCCACTAAAGTGGTAGTTATGGAGCATCGGCGCGCAGCCTTTGCCTTAAGCTTTATCTGAATATTTTTGGCGCCTCAAGGCCTTAACGTTTCCCGCTCAATTTTCAGATTCGCTTGCCCGCGCGCGCGCACGCCAACTGCCTAGTCTGCCTAGCCTTGTGGGGAGGGCACGCCAATCCGCCCAGCCCTGTGCAGGCGCGCGCGCTAGTCCGCCTAGGCAGACGCCTACCTTGCGCGCCTAGCTGCGCCATGCGCGCGCAGCTCTCGCATGCTGTGCGCGCGGCACTTAGCCAACGCCCAACTTGCCCACAACCATCCGCACAGCTTGTGCACCATCTCACAAGCATCTTCCCGCAACACTTCGCCAATTTTCCCTTCGTTCCCTCAAGGCACCAAGCCCTTGCTTGAATTTTGTGCAATACATGCACCAAACTTATGCTTGATGCCCAACCATCAAGCATCAATCCCGCAATCCTTCCGATAGTTGTGCTCCGCCAAGCAAGCACATGCCCCCGTCCCAAGCCATTACCCATTTTGCTAGCACACATGGCAAGGGACTCCCGAAGGGGCTTACAGACTCCCTATATCAGTTCGCGTGTGGCGAACTGACCTAACCGAACATTATCTTCCGAACTGAGTTTGGGCTTGGGGCTTCCTGGATTGGGCCGAAGGAAGGGACGCAACAAAATGAAATATGTTCATCTACCCACTATGGGTATATGCGCTAAAAAAAAAGAAAAATATGTGAAAGAAATCGGAGAAGAAATACGTTTGAGGAAAAAAAAAACCATAACTGTTGTATAGAGTATATATAAATAGAATTGTTCAATCTATTGAAAACACAATATAATCGCTTAGTTTGCATTTTATTTGATTTGACTTTTTGTTTGTTTATTTTTTCCCTTGATGTCATATTTATTTTCTTAAAGTTCATAATTCATTTTATATACCTGCCAGTATTTTCTCTTCTTTCAAAGTCATTTTATATACTTCTCTTTTTTTTTTTTTTTTTGAAGATTTATATACTTCTCAATTGCGATCAAGTTGTTAACACCATAACCCCACTCGTACAAATATAATAAGCAGATTCCTCACTGGCATTCATGTTTACACCATAAATACTGGTGCATAGTAATGCAATAAACAGCGTTGACAATAATTTGCTCAAATGTCAATCAACATGAATATCGCGGACATGATTTAGATCTGAATATCTGATCTTACGCACAAAGTAAGAGACAATTTGGTCCCGAGGGACGCCAAAGTCTTTTTTGAGTATAACGATAATCGAATTATCTTGCATTTTCTAAAACGATAAAAGAAATAAAAATATATAAAATTATTTAATTGAATTATTATTAATTCTTTATTAGTCTATACTAAAATATTTAATATTCTATTACATAAAATGTGATAGACCCAATTGTTGGCCCAAATCTTTTGCACAATTTTACAATTATAAAATAAGCAATGCAAAAGGACTAGCCCATCAATTACTTTAATAGAATAAAAAACGATGGAGCTAAGTTTATATATCAATTCTGAAGTTGAATGAGTTGTAGCGCTAATTTTATAATGACAACATACTTGTATATCTCAACCGTGGAGCTAAATTAAAGTCAACTTAGATTATACTATATCTCACCATAAAACGAAACAAAGGCAGCTGATTAATCCTTGAATTTCTGAAGGATTTGAAAGAGTAGAGTGTGATCAGATGGATTTGAAAGAGAAGAACTTTCTCAGGATTTCTTTTAAGGAAGTCAGCATCTCAAGCATTCATGTCTTCATATTTGTTGAAAACATGCTTTTTCAGGTTATAGATCATCCAAGCACTCGTTCAACCAATTCCTTGCAGGACTGGAATTGACGAATGTATTGGTGCAAAGCTTGTTATTCTTTATGCAAACATATCTAACCGATGTGTGGAACTTGAGTATTACTCATGCTGCTGGCATTCTCAACATTTGGAATGGAACTACAATGATACTGCCATTTTTTTTTTCTTCTTCGTCGACACATATCTCGGAAATTTCAGGATGCTTGTGCTTTCCAGCATAACCAGCACCGTAGTGAGTTCTATAAATCCTTTGAAGAACCAAAATAAAAGAAACTCCCAGTCTTGCATTATCTCATAAGATCATTTTAAGTTTTTAATCAACACCACTACAGGGACTTGCCTTAATTACTATGTCAACACCTCCCGTCCTTGCAAATTTAACGGGCACATGCCACCAATACGAGTCACGGTGCATCGGCCCTACACAGAAATCTGTCTGGCATGGTTTTGCCAGCTATGGGACTGGCTGGTCACTCTATATCTGCACAGCCTTTGCTCGATGAACAAGAAATAGGAAAACGAAGTGGTATCAAGAGTCTTATTACCAATGTGATACTTGTACCAGTACTTGGAACTATACTTGTGGCGAAGATAAAGGCGTGGTCCGTCCTCTTTGGAATTATATCAATTTGCAAGGCAGTTGCAACCATCATCTTTTTGAGTGGTTGGAGCAAATATAGAAAGGTTGAACCCGAGGGGTGCCCATTTACTACTGTGTGCAGAGTGCTTGTAGCCTCTGCTTGCAAGATATTCACACCATTTCCTAATGATGATAGGATGATCCACAAAAATGATCAAGAAACTCGGTCTTTTACACCTACTCCTTTCGTCAGGTATCTATCTTAACATAGTATCAAAATAGTTTGTATATATCCAACAATTAAGTTTCACGTTTCGGGTTTTTTATTGAATCATGAATTTAGGTTCCTGGAAAAAGCTGCAATTATATTGCCAGGTGAAGTAAGGGAGGATGGACAAGTCAGAAACAAATGGAAGTTGTGCTCGGTAGGAGAAAGTGAAGAAACCAAAAAAGCTGTTGGCATTGTCCCGATATGGCTGACTTTCAAATAGTTTGTGGCCTTGTATCCTCTATAGGAAACACCTACTTTGTTGAACAGGCCACTCACATGGATCGCCATATCTGGAAATTGAATGTTCCTCTTCCACTGATTCTGCTCATCTTATTGTTGCCAAAACTGTACGTCGAAGCAGTCGAAATTTCTGAGGATGACAGGGACGAATCATACAACTCTGACAATGATGAAGGCTTCTCGGATGGGATGTACTTCGTTTTCGCTGCAATGGGTTGCACGATTCTGTGTTGCATAATTGCTGCCTACAAAAAGATGGTGAGGCTGAGAGTGATCAGGAAACATGGTTTGCTCGACAAGCCTGATGAGGATATCCCTATGAGTGTGTCTCGGTTGTTTATCCAGTTTGCTCTACTAGGCGGCCTGGATTTATGTTTCACAGGGGGTGTCAAGCTCTTTTTTCTTCAGAAGATCCCTAAATCCTTGAGAAAGTACCTTGGTTATTTCAGTAAGGGAATTTATGGTCTTGGATACATGTGCGGTGTGCTCTCAGTTTATGCTGTGGGTAAATTCAGCCAAATTGGACACAGAAAAAGTTGGTTTCAGCACACATTGAATAGGAGTCATTTGGATAGATATTATTGGTTTTCGGCAGTTTTAACTTTTGTTAATTTGGTTGTATCTATTTTTGTGTCTGGTCTTTGTAGCTAAAAGAAAAAATAAGCAGAAAGCATTTAGTTTTGATACATAAATGTCTTGGATTCTGAAAAATGAAAATGATCAAACCCTCATATGAAAGGATGTGTGATACGGTTGTTAGGATATTAGTTTGTTTAATCTTAATTTTGTTGAGATAATATCTATTAGTTTTAGTAGATTTTATCTCTTAGTTATTAGGTTAGACTTTATCCCCTATTCTTAGGAATAATCTGTTAGAGGAATGCTTATATAAGATTATCTATGTACGTTCATTATTATGCAGAAGTAATCAAATTTCAGTCTTTAGTTTCTTTTCTTAAGAAACAGTCTTTTTTTTTCTCTTGAGTTTGTCGTGAATAAACTCACAGTTTTCTTTAAAGTTATCGTTTGATAGCTTATATATTCGTCAAGCTCTGCCATCCTATATCACCTAGCTATAAAGCTAGCTCCTCCACAGAAATGGAACTTTCTATTTAGATATTATTCTTTTTTTATGAATTATAGTCCAGGGATTCTTGCTCCACCTGCAAATCGATGTTGTTGTTCGACGAGAAAAGTTCTAACTCAATCCCAATTCGATCCATCTTCAATCAATCACGTGGTAAGAGTAATATAGTACCTGTTATTAATTATTCACTCTCTCTAAAACTCCAACAAACCACGCGATAGGTGTAGAATGCTCGTCTCCCTTATTATGCTGATTTGATTCGAGCCTGATTCGAATTAGAATTTTTCCTCTAATAATTACTTGATAAAGCAACACCTATTAATAAAAGTTTTGATCCTTCTGTTAGGGTGTCATTTATGCATGGGAATTAAGTCAAGAACCCTAACTAAAAGCTGTAAATTAAATCATTAATCTAACTTTAGAATTAAACTCCATGGAGATTTATTTAATAATTGGCCATGTTTCTAGTATTGTTATTTTCATTTTATCGGAAATGGTAACGCGCTTTTAGTGTTACCGGTGTCTCATGCAATTTCAGGAGATATAATATACTTTTTAGAGGAATAATATTCTTGTAAGTTGTAAAGATTAATTTTGAGTCTAATAGGTTTATGTAGAAGTTTCACATTCTTATACCTTTTCCCACATGAATGAACTTTCCCTACATAATGTGGTAAGATATTCTCCTAATTTTACTCCCTTATATCAATATAAACTAAGGCAAATCATATTATAACAGGCATGGAGTCGGGGATGTAAACGAGCCGAGCTGAGTCTTGGTCTTTTTTTTTTCACCAAGGCTCGTCGTTAAAAATTAATTTTTGTAATAGTTTAATATATTTTTATATATAATAATATATTTATTTATTGAATATATATAATAAATTTATTACTTTTTTTTAATTTTGTATAAAAATTAATATATATATATATATGTAATATTATATATTAATAAAGTATTTATATATATAAAAATTAAAATATTGTTTTTTATTAAATATGCTGGCTTGCGAGCCACAAGCCAGACTCAAAGGGGCTTGAGTTCGGGCTTGGCTCGAACTTGCTCGTCAAGCTCGTTTACATCCCTACATGGAGAGCTTCTCATTACTCGACGGGCGAAAGAACAAAAAAGCAAATTCGGTGCTTCTTAAACAACAGACTCATCTCCGTCATCAGGTAAAGCCAGTGTCTTCGAACAAGACGAATAGATATGATTAGGTGGTGCAGCTTCTTGAGGCACCCTCATTCGTCCACGTTTGAAGGGGAAATCTATTTCTATAGCTTGCTGATGTCTAGCATTTGTGATTTAGATTCATGTTCTTGTAGGTTAGTTTGAGAGCATGTTTGCTGGTCTTGTGTAATAGTGGAGTAGTTGAGCGGTACTTCAAGGCACCTAATTAGTGAAGTGTTCTTGGCTTTGTGGATGATCATGTTTAGCAAGAGTGGTTCACCTGTTCTATTAATGGTGTCTAATGAAAGATAAAAGAAAATTTTAACTACGTGCAAAATGCTAAATGTAGTTTAGATGCTCGGTTTTATTCGAACGTAATTCTAGCTCGAACCTCTTTTAGCCAAACCGATGTAACGAAAACGATTCATCTGAAACAATTGTAAGGCACTCGTTATATTATAATTGAAACATACGCGTAAATAAATCAAATGATATATCCCTTTTATATCGGGCAAAACTGGCTATGGAAAGAACAATTAAAAGGTCCCTACTTCACTATCCCTTGCTAAAACAAACAAAACTGTTGATTTCCATAACCAAGTTTTCCTCATGGAATTTGTCGGCTAAAATATAATGTAATGAATGCTTTCTGTTTAGTTTATCAAAGAAAATCTATGCTACCGTAATTATTCTTTGGAAAAATTACATTTAGGTATCCTGAGGTTTGTTATAATTACAAATCAGTCCTTCTTCTTTGGATAATTACATATTAATCCCTAAAAACATTGTTTGAATTACAAATCAGCACTTCTATTGATAATACCATAATTCTATCTATTAGAAAATCTGATCAAATCTTACACGTGTCACACATCCGGTACATGGAGTAGAAGATGAAACACTAAAATTGAGCAGAAGATCCAGTGCCCACTCATGTGGCTCTGTCTCTGCTTACCATGAGCATAACAACGACAGCTCTCGAAACGGTTTCAAACATACTTCCCCCAACATGCTCGACCCCATCAATCGGTGAAGCTCCCGACACCACGTCTGGGAGAGATCAAAGTTAATCCCACGAATCCAAGGAAAAGCCTCCAGCATGATCCTTAGCGCCGTCCCATGACGACCACCAACATCCACCAACGACTCGATTCCATCAAAAGACTCGTGATGGTTAGCTATCACAGCCGGGGTCGTCAATTTTGCATGGCTAATAATGAAAAAAATCCAGAAACAACTTCTTGTACGCTTTGGAAACTTCAGGGCTCCATAGTTTGTCATTAGTTTTGAAGAGCCTCCGAACCGGAGCCTTTTTCGGCCCTCAAATCTTCGGCGGTTAATCCGTGGTGACGAGAGGCTTGAAGGAGCATGAAAGACCCCATTTTACCTCTGGTGAGGAGGCGGGAGAGCGGCGTGTGGGCGCAGAGTAAGGATTTAAGGTCTGTTTGGCGGGAGCTTATTCTCATCTGCATCTTTTTGAAGATTCCTTGGTGAATCAAGAAACACATGATTCGGAATAGGGAAGCTTCTGGGCAGCCCACGGCCATTGATAGTTGGGAAAGTGTCATGGGGGTTCCATGATTTTCCAGGACATCGGGTATTCCTAGTTCGATGCTGCATTTCACCGCATTCATCGAGGTGAAGCCCCAAGCATACTTCCACACCTCAACTTGCGCTTGTGCTTGTGCTTCTTCTGCCATTCTCTTCTTAGGCTACTAATGAGAAAAATGAATCAATATTGTACGGAAAAGAAGGTATAAACTCAGGCTACTTATAAGAAAGCTGAACCAAGACTGCATGGAAAAGCAGGTAGAAACTCAGGCTACTAATAAGAAAAATGAACCAAGATTGTACGGAGAAGTTGGTAGAAACTCCGGCTAGTAATAAGAAAAATGAACCAAGATTGTATGGGAAATTAAATAGGTAGAAAATGTGTGTAGGAGAAGAGGTGAGATTGTTGGTTCGATTTATTGGAAAATTCTACCACAAATCCGGCTTGATCAACTCAATCAATTAAAAAGGCAAGTGTATTACACTTGCTATTTGATCGGTCACTCTCTCTAAATTTTCCATCAACCACATGACAAGTATAAAATACTCATCCCTTCGTTACACCGGTTTGACCGAGCCAGATTCCGGATAGAATTACCTCAATTTATAAGGCATAGGATTGAGATCCGTGTGTGGGATTAGTTAGGACAAGTTGCATCCAGGTCCCCTAAAGTTTGCCATAATTATAATTTACTCCCTGCATGCATTTTTATTTATTACATATTATGCCCTAACCCTAACGGACCGTTTAAGAGTCAAAACAAACTGTTTTGTTCATATTTTAACAAAACGGACCCTACACTTTTCATATTCTAACAAAACGAATTCTTAATAAAAATTATTCAACAATATAGTTCTTAGGGCATTTTTGAAAAATCAAACTCGAAAATTAACAGAATTCTAATGATTCTCAGGTACCTCAAACGGTCTGTTAGTGATTAATATGTAAACAAAAATATGGAAAATAAATTATAATTATGGCAAACCACGGGGACCTGGATTAATTTTGCCTATTTTATAATTTTCCATGTTTTACTAATGTGTATTTACAGCGATACACACGTTTTTAAACTTTCCAAAATTGATCAATCTAATTTTCGAATAATTCCCTGCATATTTTATAATTGTCCATGTTTTACTAATGTGTATTTACAGCAATAAACACGTTTGTTGCGCGACAACTTGTTGACGTTATCAAATTATATGCAGTAAAGCATAAAATATTGCCCCCGTTTTTGTCCATCGAAATCCTACGAAAATCTTTTCCGATGAGGCTTTCTCCAATGAACCAATTCTCCTCGGGAATCCCTCTAAATCATGTTCTAATTTTCTGAGAAAACCTCTCAAAAGATTTCCTTGGAATTCGGCTGTTTTCTTATCGTGACACACGCAAGCAATTATTTAAAAAAAAATAAAAAATCTTTCTATAAGCATACTTGTAATTGATTAATACCTTCATTAAATTAATCCTTGATCATCTTTTTATTTTTGTGAATATAGAAGCTACACATCTTTCTACAAAAGAAAAAAAAGAAGCTGCACATCTTTATACCTTCCAACATGCATGAATGAAGCTAAATTCCCCATAATTTGGTAAGATATTTCTCCGTTTATTTAAACTAGTAAAAAAATTAAGATGACAGACAAAGTGGGATGCTAGGAGCCTTCCCCAACCCCTATATATACTGCCATATTGGTTTGCAACATTAGCATTGTCACAACTCACGATATACATAAGATAAAACACTTGCAAATACACATAATTGCAAATAATATTGAGAAACATGGCAAAACAAGACAATCTCGTGAAGATAGCTCAAGACGGTTTCTCTATCGTGGAGGACTTCTACGGCAATCAGAACGCGACAACGAAGTTTGAGACGAACAAATCATGCGAAAATTCTGCTGAAAAAACATCGTATCCAAAATGGAGAGTGAAGTTTACTCCTTCGAGTTACACTATTGACAGCAATAAGGCAGCCAGAAAGTACGGCGGAGTCCTCGTCGTTGAAGGTCGGAGGAGATATCGCGCATAAGTATCGCTCGATTACTATAGATAGATAGATAGATAGATAGATGTTCTATCTGAATAAAAAGTATGTGTATAAGGTGTGTTGATGTTCCTGCCTGTAGTTTACTGATGTCTTATGTATGAAACTGTTGTGCTGTATTCATTTTGTTAATAATGAAGTTGAGTTAGTTTTATATCCTGTTGATTTTGTGGTTTTTGCTATAATTTAGTTTTTTATTATTATGTTTGAAAAGATTGATTATAGGAGAATAGTTTATTTTGAATTATACGACAAACATTAAAGCATATTTGTGAACAGTTGAAATAAGGAAAGCTTATATGAGTTAGGGAAAGCGAAGAAAGCCAAGAAACTTTGTAGTTTTCTTTTTCTTTTCACATCAATAATTTTTTTTCAGGTAATAGATACAAAGTGCACCTCTAAAATCACGACCGGTTATTATATACAAAAGAACAATACATTCGTGCAACACATGTACATCTTGATTATAGTAACTGATTTACTTTAACGATTCGATAAAATTATTGATATAAAGATTTTCACGCTAGATACCGAACCAAAAGAAAAACAGGTGCATGATTATTGCTATATTTTACCTCAAAACAAGTATTTGTCAAAATCGTCAAGAAAATAATATTAGACCAGTTTCCAGCCACAACAAATCAAATAGAGGACGGGGTTGGTAACGACAGTCATTCCCATCGAATTTAGTACAATTATATTAAATTTGGAAAAAAGTATTTCGGATTTAAAATGGTGAACATAAAATGATATATAAGATAGGTTTTATATTTCTAATAATTAAAAAGAAAAAAGATAGGTTTTATATTTGGCCAAAAGCAAAATAAAGAAAAGAAAATTCCCCATTCCACTGTCCCTCACTTAAAAAAAGAGCAAATTTCCAACAGAAATTTCCTGACAACAACGTGTCTACACGGTTTTCCCTTCAAAATGTTTCCACTTTATTAAAAGAAGAATAATCTAAGTTCTCTCCCTTTTTCTTATTAAGTTCCGGGAAGGAAAGTTCCATCTCAATTCCGACTTAATCAAACACTGATCAAATTTATTATCAATATAATACACTTACTATTCAGATGATCACTTTTTTCAAATTTCTCACAAATCACACGGCATCATAAGTGTAAGACAATTTGATCTCGTCAGATTTGAGTTAGTCTTATCCCTCGAATAATTCTGCGGTAAAGCAATACCTATAAAGTATTGATTCCTCTTTGCCTAATTAACTAATAGTATAGGGTGTTATTTATGGTACTAAGAGAAGAATGTGCCTAACTCAAAGCTGGAGATCATTAATCTAACTTTAGAATTAAATTTCATGCAAATTTAATTAATAATTAGCCATGTTTCTAGTAATGTACTAATGTTCATCTTACGGCGCAAAACAGTAAACACGTTTTTAATGTTCAACTTTGATAATTATACAAATATACCTTGAGGTTTGATCAAATTACACAAACTTCTCCTTAGAATTGAGAAATTATGAAAAATTATTTGTATATAACATCTTGATTCACGAATCTTGCTGATATTATCTCCAATTTTTTCATGAACAGTTTTAATAACGTGTGCTCCAGTATGTACAGGGAAGTTTTTGTAATTTTTTAAAGTATAGGGGAAGTTTGTGTAATTAGAATAAACCTTAGCATACGGAAGGGGGAATCTCCTTTCCAAGTACTCCCAAGCCCCTATATATACTGCTTTGCATCACCATTATTCATCAAGCCCCTACAACAAAGACAAACACTTGCTAACAATACACATAATTCTTGTGATCTTCTTGCTAGTTTTTGTTCCATTCTTTTGAATATCATGGCAGCACGAGATGACCTCGAGTTGATCGCCCAGGAGGGTTTCCATATGGTGGAGGACTTCTACGGGCACACGGCGGCTCAGACCGCAATGACCAAGAAGAAGGAAAAGCATGAAAATACAGTCCAGAACTCGTCGTATCCGAAGTGGAAGGTGAGTTTCGCTGCTTCGAACTACACCATCGACTGCAAGAAAGCTGCGGAAAAATATGGAGGGGTTGTGTTTGTTGAGAGCCAAAGGAAGTATCAGCCACACAAGTGAAGTATGAATATGTGCTATGTTTGTGTTTCTTTATACATCTGAATGAATGAAGGAATAACTATGTATTTTCATGGTTCAAGAATCAAAACTAAGTGATGAGTAGCAGCAATAGAGCTGCATATATGTAACCTAGTCCTCTTGTGAATAATGAGGTTGAGTTCGTTTCATATTGATATGGCATTTAAGATCGTATACTTAAATTGTTCGAAAAGTTATCTATAAAGATTGAGTTCATTTTATAATATAGTGTATTTGTGGTGGTTGTGGTGGTTGCCCTTTTTATTATCTTGGAAGAACTTTTTATAGTATACTTGTGAGGGATAATTTCAATTAAAAAAGTATATATATATATATACACTCTAATGTACCGACACACGACTCACGTGGGAAATTCAAAAAAAAATTATATGTCGCCGTATCCGTGTCGTGTCGTGTCCGTGTCCATGCATCATAGTATATACATTATATGTGGTCGTTCATAATTTTTTAGGCTTGCTTAGTTATTTGTTAGTATTATGATACGGGATCTGTTCTTGAAATGTGCCTTTTTTCTTCAAGTTGATTCTACTAATTAATTTTCTTGATCCATGAACTTTTTCTATAACCACATTCTTGGCGCAGTTTTCGTTTAAAAATGCATACGATTATCTAAAATCTTTCTTCCTTGTTTTTAGATTTTAAAAGCTTTTAGGTAATTTAGTTTCAAGCTCGACACTCAACCCATACAATCGCAAACCACCTAACAGATCGAATCCGGACAGAAAATAAAAGAGCTCAAACCCAAACCCGGGCCAGCCCATACTAATTCAAGTTCAATTTCAAATCAAACAAGGGAAAACACTAAATTGACTCAGCTCGTATATATCCCATTGCATCACTGGAACGAGACACTAAAATTTTCAAACAAACATGATAGAAAACCTAATCTTCAATTAATCAAACTTTAGAATCATACATCTAAGTAGGGACTATGATATACGGATATTTTTAAAAATATATATTTGTCGTGCGACTCGTGTGGTGTTGTGTCGGACATCGTGTCTGACGTTTCTCACGTGAAAATCTTAAAAAAAATCGTATTACCATATTTGTTATGTCGTATTCGTATTCGTATCGTTGCATGCTTACATGCTCGTAGATAGAGAGTGAAATATGAACTCCCCATAAGTTTGCAGGGCCAAAGCCGTAATTTCACATCTCATCACAGCGATTACAAATTCCCACAGCTTCACTGCATTTCTCTCACTGTCATCAGCCATGGCGGCGCCGCTCATCGCCACCCGGCGCACGTTAGCCGCTCTGATTTCCCGCCGCTCCCGCCTCGCCGTGCCTCTCCTCCTCCACCACCCGCAGCCGCAACCTCGCCGTGTCCAGAATCGCTGCAGGACGTCGGGTTCCGGTTACTCGCCGTTAAATGATCCGTCTCCGAATTGGAGCAACCGTCCGCCGAAGGAGACGATTCTCCTCGATGGCTGCGATTATGAGCACTGGCTTATTGTCATGGAGTTTCCTTCGGAGCCTAAGCCCACTGAGGAGGAGATGATTGATTCCTATGTTAAAACCCTAGCTTCCGTTGTTGGAAGGTACGAAATTAATAAATTTTCAACTTTTTGTCATTGTGAGTGAAGTTAATTCAGCTTTTTGTTGATAACACTAACACATAATGCTTGAATTTTCTTTGCATTTGATTGAGAAATTAGTTATCTTCTCCATGTGGTTGGTCGTGGTATTTTGCTGCCTGTTATGAACTTAAATCTAGTAAGATCAGTGCCTACTTGGTATAAATATGGTACTAATGTGAAAAGGTTCTGATTTTTCAGCTTAGGAATGTCTGTTTTTCTCATCTGCTAAATTCATTTAGTTTATAGCTATTGCTACTTGGTTGTTTTGCTTGGTCAGCTGGTTAGTGTTGGTTAACATTGTAGTAGATGATCGCCGGTGTACGGGTTTTGGCTGTTTTGTGATTTCGTTGGTTGGCATTAGTGTTTTGGAACTTCTATTTTTCAAGAAACTATGAGGCAGTGTTTGGTATGAGATTTTTCGATAGTTGATTTATGGATGTTTTGTGGTTGCTGGAATGCAGTGAGGAGGAAGCAAAGAAAAAGATATACTCTGTTTGTACGTCGACGTATACTGGGTTCGGGGCTTTGATCTCGGAAGAGTTGTCATACAAAGTCAAAGGTAATACTCTTGAGTTCATGATTTCCGCCAGTTATGATTGGATTGGGTTTTCGATTATCGCCCTTCTGAGTTTGATATACGCGAGATTGTTGGGCTTTGGTTTGATGGTGCATTGTTAATATTGATAGGCCTACCTGGTGTTCTGTGGGTATTGCCTGATTCGTATCTCGATGTTCCCAATAAAGACTATGGAGGTTAGTGAACTTATGCAAGATTACATTTTTTATGTTCTCGTGCCGTCGAAGTATCTGCATACGTAAGTTGTGAAGTGTTAAGTCATAGCATAATGATGCAAGTAGTTCACTTTACTACTTAGTCCAGCTTCTCATAATCGGTTTTTAATACAATTAGATATATTTCAAGTGTAGGGAAGTAAACAAGCCAAGACAAGACGACCTTTTTGCTTTTTTGATGTCTTGAACTTGAACTCTTGTGTGAAACTATATTTATCGAATTTGAGCTCGAGCCCAACAAGCCAAGAAAAAGAGGCTCCAGCTTGACATGTCTGGCTTGAGTTTATGTGTAAATTGTTGAGTCAGAGCTCGAATTTCATAATTTAGATATTTTAATGCACTTGCTCGAACTCGAGGTTAATATGTTATCTACAATTACATGCATATAGATAATTTTCAAAAAATTACAGTTGGAATGAGAACCTTCGAGCAAGAATTATCGAACTCGAGCTCATCTGGAAACATTTATGAGTCGGGCATCAGTTTGAGCTCAAACCTTTATATCAAATTGGCTCGCCAGCTTTTTTTATTCAGTGCTTTTCTTACATATTTATTATGAAATTATTTTGCAGGTGATCTCTTTGTTGATGGAAAAGTCATCCACAGACCACAATACAGGTTTACCGAAAGACAAAATACGAGGGCTAGGCCTCGCCCGCGATACGACAGGCGTCGTGAGGCAATGCCCGTACAAAGGACAGGACCGGTGCAACAACCAACAGCAACTGGGGGTCAGAATGTGACTCAGGGCGCTGGGGGTGGCCACCCCCCAAATGACGGATTTCAGGGAAACAATTCATGACGTTAGAAATATGTTTATCCCTCCGTATTAGGGCTTCGAACTTTCTGTCTATTGCACGTGCTTCATAGTTAGTGTTCCCTCATCTTCACATGGACATCAGCAAATTTAAAATCTGAAATCTTAGAACGCAAATATTGTTTGTTTCCTTTGTACATTCTACCCGGAATCGGTTTCAAATCTTCGCTGGTCATTCATCCAAATAGTGGAACACGAAAATTCTTCACCGGTCATTCTTCCAAATAGTGGAATATGAAAATGAGAGAACGATTTGAAGTTAGGCTCGTAATTTTCAGAGTAAAATGAAAAATTATTTGAAGCCTAGCCAAGATTCGTGGCCCCCAAAGTTGAAATATCTTTGCCTTGTTATTTCTCAGTACTAATCACACATCGGAAATTCCAGTGTTCATTCTCAACCAAAGGTTGTGTGTTCAAATATTTGAGTGCACGGCTATTAAATTTACTGGTCCAACCTGACTCGAATGGCATATAACATAAGGCATATGTGCAAATGTGACCAACACTTAAAAGTCTACTCGACAAGAATGAACAAAATAGGATATCGATTCAAAAAAATTGTATGAAAACGAGGATATTTTTGTCCTCTCAAATTGTACCAAAATGTTACATACTTTAAAACTCAACATGTTACAAAACCATACATTGTAAACACGAGCCTCAAAAGTGCTTGGAACTCGTAACCATCCAGCCAAACAAGCTCATCAGCATAGACAGGAGCTTTCGAGAACTCGTTCTCACTCAATGTGGAACTTATTTTGAATCGGAGGAAGTGATTTTCCGGAAGACTGTTTAATCTCACAGCCAAGATCAACTTCCATTAACCGATGATTCTCCTTGGAACGCGTCATTGAAAATTGAAATATCAAATTATCCCCACGTTCAACATCTCGAGGAGGGTGTAAAAGGAACACCTGCAGCAAATAAAATCATTATTGAATCCTCCAAAGAAACCAACAAAGTGAAATTTTAATTACATTCAACCCCCTGCGATCTGCATAATGAGCATAAGAAGCCTTCTGATAGAAAGAAAACAATTCATAAAAAATCCAGTGCCATTTATAACGAGAACCTCTTGCATGCATTAGTCACAAAATCTATGAATTTTTAAGGATAAGGTTATCTTTTCTGCCTCAATATTGATTTTTATACATAAATACAAGGGAAACCGGTAAACATATAATTTTTTCATTATATAAGTTTAAATCGAGTGTGTAAGCAAATTAAAAGGATTGACTGCAATCAACTCATGATGATTAGGCAAAGGAATGATCACTCGTCTTTGAGCTGTACACCTAAAGAATAACCCAAAATATCAAAGTCAAGATGAACAAATAAACAATGCTAACCTGCTGGCCCCAATGCGTTCCATAATCTTCACTTGGGGCAGTTGTCAACTCAACATCGTTTTGAGCTGGGTTCTTATCACTACCCTAAACATCAATGAAACCAAGCTAATTAAGAAGAACAAGACTGAAAAATAATGAGTTTAATAGCATTAATGGGATATAACAACTCACTCGAAAATGGACATCAAACCATCCAGCAAATCCGCATAATCTTGTTTTTGCTTCTGTGATAGATGACGAAAAGCTTGCACATACATTACATATATCATCTATAGTAGTTGTAGAGCAGTCTATTTCTTTAACAATAGCAGGGCTTCCAATAATTTGTTTTGGGTGAAGATTGTTCCAGAGAGATGTCTACAAATTTAGAATGCATGGGCTTCAAAACTTAAAAATTAAAGGGATAGAACAAATAGATAACTAACTTTCAAGAAAAATAACTTTGAATATACGAGCATATCTTCACATACAAATGACTTGGTGACACTAACCTTCAAATAGTATCTTCTTTGTTCTTCATCAAATGGATTTGTCAAAACACTCATGTCGACACCATAATAAGTGTTGGTTTCATGCACAAAGTTATGCCAATCATCCAGGGCTCCTTCATAATCATTCATTTTTTGATCTACCAAGCCAGACCTGATAGGTGCCATCCACATTCGGGCATGGCTTGGATACCTGAAAGTAAAAACAAGGGTCAAATCAAATTGCCGAATCAGCAACTAAAAATTGGAAAGAAAAAGAAAACAGGGAAGAAAAATCATGCTCTTGTCTAAACTTTGAAACAACTAATCAATTAAAGATTAGAAAAGTGAAAGCTGAAACTTGTCAAAGAGAAAATATACTAACATGACTCCATCTGGTTTCAGCCAATGATCCCGCGCGTGGATCACAGAGTCGAACATTGATTCACGCAGAAGAAAGTACCCCATCCATTCCGAGATAATCACATCAACTATCCAAACAAACACAAAACCACAACTCTCAGATAAACAACAAAAGCAAAACGAACAAGATACGACAGCGAGATTATCAAAGACTCAACCTTTCTCCGGCAGAGTAATATCTTCCATTGATCCCTCAATCACTTCAACCACATCCTGAAGATTGTTCGCCTTAACAAGCTCACGTGCATGTTCCGCCATCTTAGTCGCTTCGACCGCATACACTTTCCTCGCACCTGCTTGCGCAGACCATATAGCCAGAATCCCGCTCCCCGTCCCTACATCTAGAACAGTCTACTCCATGTATAAACCAACTCAGTCCAAATCCGTAATACCAAACTCTAACAAAATCACCAACAAAAAAAAAATAATAAAATTTCCACAACTACATTTCCACTACAGGTGTTTGTAAAAATGCATCAAATAGTGTAAATGCCCAATTAAATCAGCCAGCTGTGTGAATGCATGATAAAACAACATTTATTCAACAACAAAGTGAGAAACAAAATCACCAACAAAAAAACACAATTTTCACAACTACATTTCCGCTACAGGTGTGTGTAAAAATGCGTGAAAGAGCGTAAATTCCAGATTAAATCAGCCAGCTGAAAAAACAACATTTATTCAACAACAAAGGTAGAAACAAGCATTAATTTGAAGGAAATGAAGAAATTGTACCTTTCCTTCGAAGTGGCGTTTGTTCTGGAATACAGCATTATAGTAAGCGTCCATCCGTACGCGGTCGCAGAGCATCTCCTTCTGGTGGTAGAGGAAGCCATAGGTGCAGAAATAGTTGGCGAAGTCGACGCCTTTGTCCACCACGGCGGCGCCGCCGTTGGCGGCGGTGCTACGGCTGGCCATTGGTCTTTGAAGTTTCAATGTGCGCGCTAAGTTTGGATTCTAGGGCAGACGTGCAAAAATTGCTGCTATTTATAGTCGGGCCGGTTTTGGTTTTTGTAATGATTGGACCGGGGCGGTTTGAGTGAATACTTAATATTGGAATTTACACTTTCATTTGGACGTCTCCATAAATATTTTGACTTATTGGGATTACATGAGAGGTTGCATTTAGTGTGGGAGAAAATATTTTATGGGACTGAAGTTGAGGTGCATTCGGGATTGTGAACGATTTGATATCGAATGAGAATGTTGAAGATAAAATAGAACAATAACTCGTACAAATGGGCAATGTGGATTTGAAATTGTGGATAATATGATATTGAATGAGAATGTTGAAAATATAATGGAACGAGAATGAGGGTTGTATTACAAAACGACAATTAAATAAACACAAGATACAAAAAAGTACAAATCAGTAGAATGGAATAAAGGTCGAGGGCAATCCAAGTTGTCAGAGGCTAGATACACACAGATAGAACTATCTGTGAAGGGGAGGAGGGGCACCCCCCATAATGGAACGGTTGCCGAGGGGGGTTACACAGCCCTCGCACGCACAAATCACCAGAGTGGAATGAGGGTCACACACAAGCTACACGTCCAAACTCGAACTATAGGGAGTTAATTTTAAGTGTAAAAAAATTAAATGCAAGGTATAGTCTGCTCTAAAAGTATATTAAAGTATGTACTTAACCTAATATCAAACATTATTATTTTTTTTTTGGTTAGAAAACGTTATTAAGATAGTGACATGATAGGATTTGACCTGACCATGTGGTAGCAAATCTTGACGCATATTCGATCGGCTCAGGTCAACACATCCGATCGACCTGGTCAACAATCGAAGTACAAGTCGACCTACATGTCAATATTCGGACTATCGTGTCAAGTGACCCACTAACATCTGACAACAAGGAACCCACCACCGCAAAGCATTAAATGCTTCCCGTAGACCGTGCATCAACCCTACAAGACCTAGGGGTATAAATCCCCCCCCCCCCAATTTGTTCCAAGGGTTAATCACATTTTACTTTCCTTCTCTGTTCGAACCTCTCTCCTAGATTGAGACACTGAGTTAGTCTGGTCGGGGCACTCACCTTGTCACAGCCTCACAGGTCGACATTCAACTCATGTTCGCTTCTTCCTTTTTAAACAAACTTTTAGATCGCGGTTTTCCCCTCAACACAAATACTTGAATGATCGACCATCTCCAACTCGAGAACAAGCAATTGAATTTTGGCTCGATCAGGTAGTACATAATTTAGTATTTTTATAATTTCTATTTGAGTCTCTATCTTGCCTTAAAACAACATTTAACATTATGAATTTGGCTCATGCAAAAGGAAAAAGAAAAAAATCTAACTTTAGGAGAAATTAGGTTTGAAATTGTGGATAGGAAAATTCTTTAATTAATGTAATGTCTCAAGCAATTGTGGCAACACACGAAGCAACATTTGTCTCATTTTCATGAAATTGATTGATTGTATTTTACGGGTCAAATTTCGGTCCCCAATCACATCTTCACAAGTCACAACTTCACATATTTGTTAAAAAAAAAAAAGAAAAAAAAAAGAAGGGGTTGAGTATAAATATTGAAAAGATAACATACATAAATAAAAGAAAATAAAATATTATTCCAACATCAAAGTAATTTATCTGGCGATTAATGCAGTCCTCTCATTTTGCTTTGCTGTGTTAATACTCAAAACCTTAAATTATAAATAATCAAAGATAAAAATTCCAATTATTGATTACATCGCAAGAAAAAAGAAATATGCTATATTTCATTTTTAAATACCGATATGTTTGGCCCAAACACAATAAACAAACAAATAAATAAATAAATAAGAGAGAAGAATTAACTCCTTTTTTCTTTCATCTCAATTTATTTTTTTCTTCTAATATTTTTTCCTTGTTCCCATATTTTATTCTATATTTAATAATTATTTTTATTAATATAGATTGTTGCATTTATTTATTGTAGTTTAATAGTTATATTAAAAATAATTATTACAAATATAATAATATGAAATTTTTAATTTTAATAAATTTAAATAATAATTATTATTATTTCACTACACACGCATGGAATGTCCAGATATTACTAATAAATAATTAGCTTAGTGTCAGTAAATAATGATTAGTCAAGTGATTAAGATTTATTTTTTTCCCCCTCAAGTCATTAAGAATTCTTTTCGAATTGTGAATTTGGAGAGTGTCTTTTTCTTAAAGAAAAAGAAACATAATAAATTAGAGCACAAGAGTAATCAATTAAAAGGATTGATTTAAAGATCAAACTACTAGATCCTGAGAGGAACTAATTTATAAAACAAATTATTATATAAATCCTCATATATCAAGTTCATACTTAGAGTTATTTTTAATAACTTTTTCAGATTGTATAACTTGATTCATTATTAAAATTAGTATGATCTGTTTTTATTAAAATCGATTTAATTAATTGGATCAACTTTTTAGAATCGATAGACGGAACAACATCAAATTGCCGAAAATAACTAAACGTACCACAACTAACTTAAGATTCAAAAACTATATTAAATGAAATTTTAATTAGAATAAATTCCATAGTACATTACAAGGTACAATTCAACCATAGCCACCACTAATTCCCAAATCAACCTTAGTTAAAGTATTAACTTTTTATTAATATATTTCTGTATTTATTTACACAATTAATTATCAATAATATATAAATAAAAAAACCAGTCTTGTTTTTCTTCTCTTCTTCTTCCCTCTCTCTCTGGAGAACTCCATCGCAATTGAGATCTCAAAATTCTGCTCTGAAATCTCGATTTCCCTAAATTATTTGTATGTATGGCGTCGACGGAGCAATTGATGGCCGCTGGTGGGCCGAAGTACGTGCAAATGCAGACGGAGTCGCCTCCGCCGGCTGCGGCATCGGATTTTCCGTCGATGATTTCGTCGTTTTTCTCGTTCCGACACCAGAATTTTCCGGCGAGTGAGTCGGATAGGATTTTTGACGAGTTGCCGGAAGCTACGATAGTTGAGGTGTCGAGGCCGGACGCCGTTGATATTAGCCCCGTTCAATTGACGTACACGATTGAGGTGCAGTACAAACAGGTGCGTGAGCAGTTGTTTTGAGTTCTGGTGATATGTATTGTGATGATCGTGTAGGGTGATTGGATTTGATGAGTTTTTGGTTTGCTCCTTTGGTGTTGTTTGTTGAGTTGTGGTTTGTTTGGGTGGATTTGGGAGTTGGATCATTTGTTTGGTTAGATGGGGGAGGTGTATTGGGATTTAGTGTGATCGGAGTTCCTTAATGTGGTTTTCTGTAAGTTTTTGGATGGAGTTATGGCTTTCATGGAAGATTTAATGACATTGGTGAGTTTGAGAGTTGAGAATTTGGAATTCATGGAGTTGAGGTTTTAGAGAGGGAAAAAAAAGATTCCCTTCTTTGGTTTCCGTGGCTACATGACTAGGATGGATTCTGAGTTGATGAAGATTCAGTATGATTGTGCCGTATATCTTCAATCAAACTTGCTTACTAATAATGAGATATGTATTTTGGGTGAAGAGAAGTTGCTTCGCTGAGGAATTTTTTTTGCTCCATAGCAGTCATGATCGAGTAGATGCCAGTGAAATTATGATGCAAATTCAATTAAAAATGATATCTTTTATTTCACTGCACAAAATTGTGAAGTACATTCGATTAAAAATTCAACTTTTGCTGAGGTTTCTAGACCTGTAAGCCAACTACAATGGGCACACTTATGAGAGAAGACACCTCTTATTGCTTTGGCTATTCAAATTTTAATTTTCAAATTTTCAGTCTAAACCCAAATTTACTGTCTGAATTGCTGATTGTGCTCTATTTTTCTTTAGTTCAAGTGGCAGTTAGTGAAGAAAGCTTCGCAAGTATTTTATTTGCACTTTGCGTTGAAGAAGCGGAAATTTATTGAGGAGATGCATGAAAAGCAAGAGCAGGTACTTTTATCCCACCATCCTTATTACATTATCATGAGTTCAAACAATAAATTGTGTTTTGTTATGTTTGCTCTTCTGGTGGAATGGTACACGATATTTTCTAGTTTGACCCACTACCCTTTGAAACTAGAAATTCCTCGAAAATTGTTCTCCTTCTTGTCCTAGTGCTGCCTGCTTGTTTTTTTCCTTTTTTGTGTTTAAGTATTTATCATTTGTTGATTTACTGTGACTCCAAATCTTTCAAAGGTGAAAGATTGGCTTCAAAATCTAGGAATAGGAGACCATGCACCAGTAATGCAAGATGATGAAGAACCAGATGATGAGGCTATTCCTGCACGCAATGATGAGAGTGCTAAAAACAGGTGTGTCATAGTCAAGTGTGTCGTTCTTAAATCCTTCAATAGTGTGAAATATGTTGGGTGCTGTTGTAATAGTTATATATCTTACAGGTGGTTTTTTGTTCAGAGATGTTCCATCAAGTGCTGCTCTTCCAGTTATCCGGCCGGCCCTTTTGAGGCAGCACTCAATGTCTGACAGAGCAAAAGTAGCAATGCAGGGATACATAAATCATTTTCTCAGCAATATAGATATTGTGAATTCCCAAGATGTAAGTCTAAGTATTCTTCTCAACGATATTTCTTTTCAGAATATGAATTGATGTGTACATATTCTTTTGTATTGGGTAATGTCTTAGGCACATGATATTAATCTTGTTATTTTTCCCCGAAAGTTTGGATCATGATTGTCTGATACAGATATGTATACCTTAAACATCATTAAATTAAACCCATTGATCCAAATATGCATGTAGATGAATAAACTAAACCTGTTGATCCAAACGCTCATGTGTTTAAACATCATTAAATTTCCATTCCTTATGCGGCAGATTCTGTAACTGTAGGTCTGCAGGTTCTTGGAAGTTTCCAAGCTATCTTTCGCACCAGAGTATGGTCCTAAGCTAAAGGAAGATTACATTATGGTGAAGCATTTGCCAAAAATTATTGACAATGCTGATGAGAGGAAATGTTGTTCATGTGAATGGTTCTCTTGTTGCAGAGATAACTGGCAAAAGGTTTGATCTATCCTTGGTGATCTTTACATGTGCTAATACGAATAGCTACATTTATTTAATTGTTTGCAAGAATTTGTAGATAATCTTCCATCATTATGCTTGATTCAAAATATTTGTTCCTTAAAGTCATCACTGCAGAAGGTTCCCTTTCATTTCAATGCTCAGAAGTGTTATAATCATCTACACCATGATGTATTAGTTGTCTGAAATTATTGACCGTTCTATGTATCTTGAAATCTGCAGGTCTGGGCGGTATTAAAGCCTGGTTTTTTGGCCTTTCTTAAGGACCCTTTCGATCCCACGCCTTTGGACATTGTTGTTTTTGATGTTCTACCAGCCTCGGATGGTAATGGTGAGGGTCGAGTATCTTTAGCAAAAGAAGTTAATGATCACAATCCCTTACGGCATTATTTCAGGGTAAGTCATGCATAAATTTTTTAGTTTCTGAAAACCCTCTCTATATTTTAGTCTTTTTTCTCAACAGCCAGAGTGGAGTGATTATCTGATACCAGCTCTAAGTTTAGAATCCAAATGCTCTGTGTTACTGGAATTCAAATATTTTAACTCACATCTGTTCGATCTGTAAAGCTATGCGTCATCAGTCACCGTTTCCAAGTATAACTTTTTGTTGGCATTATTTTTGCTTTGAGGGTCAGGATTTGTGCAAAAATAGTCCTGTTTCATAATACATTCATCTTAAGATTGTGAAGTTTAACCTCCATTATCGTGATGATTTAACTGAGTTCTTTTTTTGCTGAAAATTTTGAGTTTGAAGTACAATGTGGAATTAGTAATCTACTTGAGTATTAAATCCAAGTGCTCATATCTACTTTCATAATGACTCGAGAACTAAGTGGAAACTGGTTCGCACGTGGCAATGTCTTAACCCAATTCCAACTCTGCCTTTTCTGCATACTCAATTTTTTGCAATTTGGGCTTGTTAAAACTTATCTTTTAGGTGTTTATGAATTTTGTGTAGGTGACTTGTGGCACCAGGAGCATAAAGCTTAGGACCAAAAGCAATGCCAAATTAAAAGATTGGGTTGCTGCAATAAATGATGCTGGTCTTCGACCACCGGAAGGTTGGTGTCACCCCCATCGCTTTGGCTCTTTTGCTCCTCCGCGAGGTTTGACTGAAGATTCCAGTCAAGCTCAGTGGTTTGTGGATGGTCGTGCAGCATTTGAAGCTATTGCTCTGGCCATTGAGGAAGCAAAATCAGAGGTCTCATAACCTCCATTTTCATGTTTGTTATCATAAACTGTTATTTGTTATATGTTCTGGCTTGAAATGGCTGGATATTTGGTGCAGATATTCATATGTGGGTGGTGGGTGTGCCCGGAGCTATACCTACGGCGTCCATTTCAGTCTCATGCATCCTCTCGCCTTGATTCGTTACTGGAATCTAAAGCCAAGCAAGGTGTTCAGGTAGTTGACTTTATGTACAAAATTTGAAGTACTTTGAATGCATATTCTGAATGGCTTGGGGACATATGCTTTTTTATCTGTGGTTCAAAGTATGACAAGTTTTCTTGAATTTTTATGTCCGCATGAAAAGTTACTTGGTCCTTTTCTATTATTTTTCTATTAGTAATTTTCTAATGTCTTGAATGCTTGGGTTTTTTGGCTTATTTGATTTGTCTAGGTATACATTCTTCTATACAAAGAGGTTGCCTTAGCTCTCAAAATTAACAGTGTATACAGCAAAAGAAGGCTTCTGGACATCCATGAGAATGTTAGAGTACTTCGTTACCCTGATCATTTTTCTAGTGGTGTCTACCTATGGTATGCTTTCCATCACAATGAAGAAATTTCTTGATCCTTTTTTCACTTTCCCCAGTTCATTCTGATCTCTTTAGGTGCTTATATTGCATATTTTCGTTCATAGGTCCCACCACGAAAAAATTGTCATAGTGGATCACCAAATATGTTTCCTTGGAGGACTTGATCTGTGCTTTGGCCGTTATGACTCTGGCGAACATGAAGTTGGGGACTATCCTTCTCAAACATGGCCTGGCAAGGATTACTATAATCCAAGGTTTGTCTCAAGTTGGTACTGCTTGAAGATAATTTCATTAGTTATACTATATTATGCGGCAGTATCTAGGCATGAGTCATGACCAAATCAAATCAAATACATCTTTACTAAAAAACGAACTTCTACTCCAATCTTCTCCAAACTCATTGACTTCTCTGTTACTTGTCGCCCAGTTAGATCTTGACTTGTAAGGGGTATCTCTTGCACCCTTTGCTTATCTGTACATTGATATTTGATTGGCCATACTGTGTACAAACTGGAGGAATCATGATTATGTGGTATTTTTATGAACTGCTACCTGAGTTGGTTTAACTCTTGTCCATTGGAAGGCCCCAGAAATTTGGGTCTTTGCATTCACATCTGGCAAGATTTGCAATTTAATTTGTTAGGTTTCAACTAATGTAAAGGGATTTATATAATAATACTAAATGTCAGGGAATCAGAACCAAATTCCTGGGAGGACACAATGAAGGATGAATTAGAAAGGACGAAATATCCCCGCATGCCTTGGCATGATGTCCACTGTGCCCTTTGGGGGCCACCTTGCCGTGATGTAGCCCGGCATTTTGTACAGCGATGGAACTACGCTAAGGTTAACAAATCCTTTTCCTGTTGGAAGTTAGTTAAATTATTTTGACTCCTGATGGAAATATTCTGATTTGCTTTTTCTTTTATGATCTCCTAGAGAAATAAGGCTCCAAATGAACAAGCAATTCCACTGCTCTTGCCTCAACACCACATGGTCATTCCTCATTATATGGGAAATAACAAAGATGCAGAGTTAGATGATAAAGATAACGCAGACAGTCATAAAGTGATCAAAAGAAATGATTCCTTTTCCTCTCCGTCGTCATATCAGGATATACCGTTGCTTATGCCCCAAGAGGCTGATAGTCCTGATGCTGCAAAGACTGAATCAAAACTAAATGGGTTCAGCCCATTGAATGATTTCGATGATCAGCCAAATAGGCCTAGCAGGAGTGCTTTCTGCTTCCGTAAATCCAAAATTGAACCAGTAAGCTCAGATATGCCCATGAGGGGTTTTGTGGATGATCTCAATTCCTTTGATCCTCAGAGTGAGTTGTCTTCCCATGTTATGAGGCCTGGCTCTGAAGTTCAAGAAAAGGAATGGTGGGAAACACAAGAACGAGGCGATCAAGTTGTTTCTACTGATGAAATTGGACAAGTTGGTCCACGTGTTTCATGCCGCTGTCAGGTTAGTTTCCGTCTCTATTACAACCTTAACCTTTGATGTGATAATCTGATATCCTATTTAAGTATCTGTATAGTCTGTATGTGTACATATGTCTATGAAGTTTTGTGCAAACCATTTAATGTAAGACTTTAGTCATTCTATGTGTGTGTGTGTACTTGCATGTTCTATTTTTCCTTTTTGTATTTTGGGTAGACGCTTTGGCCCATTACCGAGCATTTAAGAACTATCTTAAAACCCATTTATGAACCAAAGTTGGACTATTTATCCGTTAATCGTAGTTACTAATAATTAGTTGAAAATCTATGTGTTTCATGGGTAGCATAAAATTCTGCATAGATGAATGTTAGAGAATGAAATTGCCTGCCATTGAATTTTATCTGGGGCATTTTATTTAGTTGCTTCAGAAAAGGTGTCGTGGTTAATCATTTGCTTAGCAATCTCTGACTATAGTCATTGTTGACCTGTGGCTTTCAGATTATAAGAAGTGTCAGCCAGTGGTCAGCTGGTACGGGCCAGATTGAAGAAAGTATCCACAATGCTTACTGTTCACTTATTGACAGAGCAGAACATTACATCTATATTGAGGTCTGTAAATAATTTTCTCCTCTTTAAGAACTAATTTCAGTTCTAATTTATTTTCTCTTGACATTCATTACTTGTAATTTGTTTCCAGAATCAATTCTTCATCTCCGGTCTATCAGGCGATGAAATTATTCAAAACCGTGTATTAGAAGCAATATACAGGCGTATTATGCGAGCTCATAATGAGAAGAAGTGTTTCAGGGTTATTATAGTCATACCACTTCTACCAGGTTTCCAGGTAATACTTGTGTATGTCTCTGATACTTAAGCTCTCTGTGGCGGACATTTCTTTGCAATTTTTCAATGTGTTAAATTTTATTAGGGTGGTGTGGATGATTCTGGCGCTGCATCTGTGAGAGCCATTATGCATTGGCAATACCGGACTATATGCAGAGGGCAAAATTCAATTCTGCATAATCTCTATGAACTTGTGGGCCCTCGAATGCATGATTATATATCTTTTTACGGTCTGAGAGCTCATGGAAGACTTTTTGATGTTGGTCCTGTTGCATCTAGTCAGGTACATACGCAATTTTCTTTTGGACAACCTATGGATTACAGCTAATCGTCAACTTTGCATATCCAAGTCTATTTCATGATACTTAAGTAGTTAATTGATCTTAAATTCAATGCGCCGTTAACAGATTTGTTGGGATGTGTTGGTCCTTGAAAATGCTTTTCTGGACGCATATTTTTAATTGATGAATATACTATAAAGCTTGAATACTGATGTTAGTATATTTTCCACAGGTATATGTTCACAGCAAGATCATGATTGTTGATGACCGTACTACATTGATTGGCTCTGCTAATATTAACGACAGAAGTCTGCTCGGATCTAGAGATTCTGAGGTACCACTAAATTCTCACTGTAACTTCTTTATCATCTATTTTTCACACAATAAAAGCACTGGACTATAACTGGACTTCATGTTTTCAGATTGGAGTAGTTATTGAGGACAGCGAATTTGTCGATTCATTGATGGGGGCCAAGCTGTGGAAAGCTGGGAAATTCGCATTGAGTCTTCGTCTTTCACTGTGGTCGGAACACATCGGTCTTCATACTGGAGAGGTTAAATTCTTCTCTACACGAAGCTACATTGTAGAGGCGTGAGAATATGAGGGAAAAAAAAAGAAAGATTTATATAGATAATAAATTTGAAATGAATTTTTTGGTTGTGATTTGACACACTGCTTTTTACTATTTCAGGTTAATCAAATAAGAGACCCCGTGATAGATTCGACCTACAAGGATATATGGATGGCAACGGCAAAGGTTAGGGTTTCCATCTCAAGTCCTTCTGCAGTTTTTCGTTATCCCCCGCCCCGCCCCGCCCCGCCCCCCAGATGTTAATATGTAGAGTAAATTTACAGCAATCCCACTTAGATTTAATCGAACTAGAAGAAAGCCCTGCTATTTCAATATGTCACCTTTCGAAACTTGAAAACTTCAGCTAGAGTTTGGTGGTAAATCCCCGAAAACAGGATTTTTACTGTAATTTGATTAAACCACCAAGGAAATTGATAAAACCCCCCACCCTCCAACTCAACTCCAACACACACATGCGCGCGCATGTATTTTGATGCAGTAAGTTTCTGCTTTTACGACTTTTCACTAATCCCGGTTCAAATATGTTACTGACAGACAAATACGATGATCTACCAAGATGTCTTTTCTTGCATACCCAATGATCTGATACATACCAGGTACTCATGATCTGGCCTCGTTTTCTGTTTTTCATTTTTCTTTTGTTCTTTTTTCCAAATTTTCAAGATCCTATCATACCCTTGCATTCAGGATTACGCTCCGACAATGCATGGCTTTGTGGAGGGAAAAACTCGGCCATACTACAACTGATTTAGGAATAGCCCCAAACAAGCTAGAAACCTACAAAGATGGAGATGTTACAGGCACCGATCCCCTGGAAAGATTAAAATCTGTGAAGGGACACCTCGTTTCGTTCCCGCTGGATTTTATGTCCAGAGAAGATTTAAGACCTGTGTTTAACGAAAGCGAGTACTACGCATCGCCTCAAGTTTTCCATTAATCGATAGAAACAGCCGATGCACTTACTATTCAACTCAAAGAGGGATTGTTGTACACTTTATCGGTATATATAGGACATGAAGCATATATATATATCAAGAGAAAGAAAATAAAGGCCTCTGGGCGACAACAATGGTACATTTTCTTGTTTAACATTCACAATAGATCATTATTTGTGTACAATATATCTCAAAGAAATAGAACACCTCAAAAACTCTGTATTACACACATTTGAATCTTAACCCCCTCGGGTAATACATGAATCTTTAATAGTATGTTTTTTTCTTTCTTATTTTTGTTTAATCGAAACGACTTTTACTGGTTCTCCAACTCCTCCTTCAGAAGCCCAAACATATGATACTTTATCTTTACGTGCAAAAGTTTACCATCAAACTATCTACGTCCTAAAGTATTAACCTTTGTTAGTGTGAAAAGGTACGATTAGGTTTTCATAAAGCGTATAGGTCTTATTTCAAGTGAAGTCAGAGGGAAATTGCCCCCAACACTATTACGGGTACTTCTCGCATACATTGAGTTCGAATCGTATACATGCACCAAACAGTTCAAACGAATTTCTCACATGTATCAAATAGTTCAAATTGTGGGAACTTGTTGCATACACTGGGTTCGAATTTCACATGTGCTGATGTGCATCAAACAGTTCAAACGAACTTCACATGTTTACCAAATAATTCAAATTGTGCCACGTATCTCAAACCCTTTGATACATAGGTGAGATTATTTATGAATTTTCACATGCATAGTACGTGAATAAATAGTGGGGTGGGGTTGTATGATTGAGCAATTCAATCAAAGACAGTAACCACGCAATATAAATATTTTTGGCATTATAGTCGCTCTTTTCCAATTTGTTAGGTACTTACAATTAATAAAAATCATTCATACTACGCTACGACGAAACTGTTGGTGATTGAGGATTGGCCGAGGGGCTCTTTTTATTTTAAAAGTTATGCACTTGTCCGTTGTAATTTGATATTTGATTACAAATACTTAATGTGTTTGGATCCATTACACGTTTAAATATTTTTTATTACGATTTTGATGTGCAGTGCTAAAATAATTATACCATTTGCCTCGTGAGCCATGCACCTTTTGGTGGTGGCGATAATTTCATACCAATTTTAATTATATTTGCGATTGTTTGAAAACTTTTATTGGTATTGGTGATTACACGTCACTGATAAATTTCAAAACTTTATATCATAATGTTATTGGAATAAACTTTTGAATGCTTAAAGAATCTAGAAAAGAGGTGTTTGTAATTCAATAGTAATGGTAAGATTAAAATTATAAATTTTAAACTTACAAAAAAAAAATTATATATATAAATACGGGAAATTATGAAAACAATTCTCAATTGTGGACTCAATTTTTAGTTCACATGTCAAAAATTTTTTGAGTTCATCCCCAATTGAGTTTCAAAATTTCAAAACTCAAGAATTGCGTATTTAGACCGTAATATTGCATATGATATGTCGTATTTGCTGCCCAGATTTGGGAGTAAATGAAATTTTGAAAGTCAATTGGGAGTGAACTCAAATTTTTTTTTTTATAAAAATGCCCCTTATAAATATACATGTAAAAACCCCACCTATATTACATCTACCCCCAAATATTTTGATTCTTAAAGATAAGGTGGTGTGGGTCCTTGGGAGAACCTTCTTATACTAAATTTGAAAATAGAATCCCAAACTTAAAAAAATCGAAAGTATTAAGATAGAATACATTCCAAGTATTAACATTATACAACATAATCTCTAATACATAGATATTTTTTAAAAAATCATTTCATCCTATTTTGTCGATTTATCATATGAAACACTAATTTTTATCATGTCATATTATATTTATAATCTAATCTTCTTATCCCACCTCCTATCAAGACTTTAGTAAAAAAATTATGAAAAGAATTCGAATCGTTGTATTTCTATCTAATTATATTCGTACTTATGTATACATTTTTTGTTCAAATTCAATCCGACCAAATCCAACTACTTAAAAGGATAAATATATTATATTTTCATTTGATTTATTAATTATCGCTCTCCTTCAATTTTTCACCGTTGATAATACAAATGTAAATATACTCATTATCGATTTGGCCTGGTTAGATTCGGGTTAATAGATATGTGGACAATGTGTGACATGACATGTCGTCTTCTTGACTTATGCCAACACAAAAGCTGTCTTTCCACAGTCCAAACTATGATGCCTTTGAGCTTCTCACTCACTACGCTTCCTCATTTTTCATTCCTTCCACGTTCCCTTTGCTGTTCCTCTCACGTGTCCCTCACGTGCCCCCGCCTATTGATACCCCCTCCGCTCGCCATTCTTCCTCCGCCGCTGCTCTCCGTCCGCCGCCGTGGTTCAGTTTTCGTTATGGCCGTCGATGATTCGCTCAAACACGCGCCGCCTCTTGCGGCGGATGCATTGCCGTTCGAGCTCAAGGATGAGGCCGATTTCGAGCAGATCGTGTCGCCTGATGGGCTGGTTTCTGTCTGCGGCTTTGGGTCGCTTCTATCTGGTGCGAATTTGATTGAATTGGGGTGGGAAGGGAAAGGAGAAAGACGTTTGATTGATGTTGGCAGTGTTTGATTGCGTTGCTTTTTTCGGAATTGTATG
>JBBMKE010000011.1:5459648-5494182 GCA_037834125.1 Lippia alba | reverse complement strand
GTGCTTTCTGCTTCCGTAAATCCAAAATTGAACCAGTAAGCTCAGATATGCCCATGAGGGGTTTTGTGGATGATCTCGATTCCTTTGAGCCTCAGAGTGAGTTGTCTTCCCATGTTATGAGGCCTGGCTCAGAAGTTCAAGAAAAGGAATGGTGGGAAACACAGGAACGAGGCGATCAAGTTGTTTCTGCTGATGAAATTGGGCAAGTTGGTCCACGTGTTTCTTGTCGCTGTCAGGTTAGTTTCCATCTCTATTACAACCTTAATCTTCGATGTGATAATCTGTATCCTATTTAAGTATCTGTATAGTCTGTATGTGTTAGATATGTCTATGAAGTTATGTGCAAGCCATTTAATGTAAGACTTTAGTCTTGTGTGTGTATGTGTGTGTACTTGCATGTTCTATTTTTCCTTTTTGTATTCTGGGCCCATTACCGAGAACTATCTTAAACCCATTTATGAACCAAAGTTGGACTATTTATCCGTCAATCGTAGTTATTAATAATTAGTTGAAAATCTATGGGTTTCATGGGTAGTATAAAATTCTGCATAGATGAATGTTAGAGAATGAATGTGTCTACGATCAGGGACGTAGCCAAAATTTATAATATTAAAAATATAAATAATAATATTTTTAAGAGTAATGGGGGGGGGGGGGGCGAAAATCTAAAATTAGGGAGGCAAAACTAAAATTTTTCCAAAATATATAGGGGGTAAATAAATTTTTTCAAAATTTAGGTGGCAGGGCCCACCCCCTACCCCCCCTGTGGCTCCGTCCCTGCCTGCCATTGAATTTTATCTGGGGCATTTTGTTTAGTTGCTTCAGAAAAGATTGCTCTGGATTCGCTTAGCAATATTCGATTCTCTCTGACTATAGTCATCGTTGACCTGTGGCTCTCAGATTATAAGAAGTGTCAGCCAGTGGTCAGCTGGTACGGGCCAGATTGAAGAAAGTATTCACAACGCTTACTGTTCACTTATTGACAGAGCAGAACATTACATCTACATTGAGGTCTGTAAATAATTTTCTCCTCTTGAAGATCTAATTTCAGTTCTAATTATTTTCTTTTGACATTCATTACTTGTAATTTGTTTCCAGAATCAATTCTTCATCTCCGGTCTATCAGGCGATGAAATTATTCAAAACCGTGTTTTGGAAGCAATATACAGGCGTATTTTGCGAGCTCATAATGAGAAGAAGTGTTTCAGGGTTATTATAGTCATACCACTTCTACCAGGTTTCCAGGTAAAACTAGTGTATGTCACTGATACTTAAGCTCTTTGTGGTGGACTTCTCTTTCGTTTTTTCACTGTATTAAATTTTATTAGGGTGGCGTGGATGATTCTGGCGCTGCATCTGTGAGAGCCATTATGCATTGGCAATACCGGACTATATGTAGAGGACAAAATTCAATTCTGCATAATCTCTATGAACTCGTAGGCCCTCGAATGCATGATTATATATCTTTTTACGGTCTGAGAGCTCATGGAGGACTTTTTGATGGCGGTCCTGTTGCATCTAGTCAGGTACATATGCAATTTTCTGTTGGACCAACTATGGATTACAGCTAATCGTCAACTTTGCATATCCGATTCCTTTTCGTGATAGTTGAGTAGTTAATTGATCTTAAATTCAATGCGCCGTTATCAGATTTTTGGGATGTGTTGGTCCTTGAAAATGCTTTTCTGGACCCATAATTTTAATTGATGAATATACTATAAAGCTTGAATACTGATGTTAGTATATTTTTTTCACAGGTTTATGTTCACAGCAAGATCATGATTGTTGATGACCGTACTACGTTGATTGGCTCTGCTAATATTAATGACAGAAGTCTACTTGGATCTAGGGATTCTGAGGTATCACTAAATTCTCACCGGCACTTTTTTATCATCTATTTTTCACACAAGAAACACTGAACTATATCTGGATTTAATGTTTTCAGATTGGAGTAGTTATTGAGGACAGAGAATTTGTCGATTCATTGATGGGGGCCAAGTTGTGGAAAGCTGGGAAATTCGCCTTGAGTCTTCGTCTTTCACTGTGGTCAGAACACATCGGTCTTCATACTGGAGAGGTAAAATTCTTCTCTACACGAAGCTACAGTGTAGTGGTTTGAGAAATTGAGGGCGAAAAAGAGATCGATAAAGATAATAAATTTAAAATGAATTTTTTGGTCGTGATTTAACACACTACTTTTTAGTATTTCAGGTTAATCAAATAAGAGACCCCGTGATTGATTCGACATACAAGGATATATGGATGGCAACGGCAAAGGTTAGGGTTTCCACATCTCAGTACTTCTGACAGTTTTTGTTATCCCCCGCCCCGCCCCCCAGATGTTAATATGTAGAGTAAATTTGCAGCAATCCCACTTAGATTTAATCGAACTAGAAGAAAGCCCTGCTATTTCAATATGTTTCCTCTCTAAACTTGAAAACTCCAGCTAGAATGTGGTGGTAAATCCAGAAAACAGGATTTTTACTGTAATTTGATTGAACCACCAACGAATTGATAAAACCCCTCCACCCTCGAACTCAACTCCAACACACACACACGCACACATGTATTTTGATGCAGCAAGTTTCTGCTTTTACGACTTTTCACTAATCCTGGTTCAACTATGTTACTGACAGACAAATACGATGATCTACCAAGATGTCTTTTCTTGCATACCCAATGATCTGATACATACCAGGTAATTATAATGTGAACTCATTTTTCGTTTTTCTTTTCTTCTTTTTTCCAATATTCAAGATCCTATCGTACCCTTGCATTCAGGATTACTCTTCGGCAATGCATGGCTTTGTGGAGGGAAAAACTGGGCCATACCACAACTGATTTAGGAATAGCCCCGAACAAGCATGAAACCTACAAAGATGGAGATGTTACAGGCACCGATCCCATGGAAAGATTAAAATCCGTGAAGGGACACCTCGTTTCTTTCCCGTTGGATTTTATGTCCAGAGAAGATTTAAGACCTGTATTTAACGAAAGCGAGTACTATGCATCGCCTCAAGTTTTCCACTAATCGATAGAAACGGCCAATGTGCTTTCTATTCAACGCAAGAGGGATTGTTGTACACTTTATCCGTATATATATATATATCAAGAGGAAGATAATAAAGGGCTCGAGGCGACAAAAATGGTACATTTTCTTGTTTAACATTCAAAAGTGATAATTATTTGTGTACATTATATCTCAAAGTAATAGAACACCTCAAAAACTTAGTATTACACACATTTGAATCTTAACCCTCTTGGGTAATACATGAATTTTTAGTAGTTATGTCCTTTTTTCTTGTTATTTTTGTTTAAACGAAGCGACATTTGCTGGTTCTCCAAAGTAGTACTCCAGATTTGCTGGTTCTCCAAAGTAGTACTCCAGATTTGCTGTTTCTCCAAAGTAGTACTCCAGATTTGCTGGTTCTCCAAGTAATCCTTCTGTAGCCAAACATGCATTTTCTTTATTTTATCATAAAGGGTATAAGTGAAGTCAGAAGGAAGTTGCCCCCAACATTATTACGGGTACTTCTCTGAGTTCGAATTTCACACACGCACCAAACAGTACAAGCATATTTCACAAATGTATCGAACAGTGCAAATTGTGAGTACTTGTTGCATATATCGGCTTCGAATTTAAAACAGTTCAAACAAACTTCACGTGTGCACTAAATTTCGCATGTGTACCAAATAGTAGTTTAAACGAATTTCACATATGCGCCAAAATAATTCAAATTGTGCCACGTACCCTCATACATAACATAGGCAAGATTATTTATGAATTTTCAAATTATGACCTGCATATTCATGCACAGTACGTGAATAAATACTGGCATTATAGCTGTTCTTTTCCACTTTGTTAGGTATTTACATTTAATAAAAATCATTCATCACGTGTTCCCTTCATGAGTGTCCAAAAAGGAGAGGAAAAGCCAATTTTATATCGTTCGTATTACTCTCTATAATTAGATGTATTACATCAAATGATAAGGATAGAGATTTACCTTCGCTAGGACGGAATTGTTATCGATTGAGGGTCAGCTGAGGAGCTCTTTTTATTTTAAAAGTTATGCTATTTGTAGTTCGCTATTGGATTACGAATACTTACTGTGTTTGAGTCTCTTTTATTTATTTATCAAGAAAAAAAAAGTTATTTTTCGTTACAATGTTTGATTTCATTTCACATTAAAATGTTTATTACAATTTTGATGTGCAGTACAAAAATAATTACACCATTTACTCGTGAGCCTTGCACCTTTTGGTGGGGATGACTACTTCTTACCAATTTCGATCATATTTGTGTTCGTTTAAGAAATTTTACTGGGTGTCAGTGGTTTGACGTGGTTAATAAATTTCAAAACTTTGTACCAAAATGTTATTAAATAAACTTTTGAATGCTTAGAGAATCTTAATAAGAGGTGTTTGTAATTCAATAGTAATCAAAAGATTAAAAGCATAAATTTTAATATTAAAAGATCTCTATATATAAATATGCATGTAAAGACCCCACCTATATTACATCTATGATCTACCCCAAATAATTTGATTCTTTGAAGATAAGTTGGTGTGGGTCCTTGGGAGAACCTTCTTACACTATTTTCAGATTCCCAAACTTAAGAAAATCAAAAGTATTCAAATAGAATAAATTCTAATTATTAACCTTATACAATATAATCTCTACTATTTAACCCTCTTAAAAGAATTATTTTATCACATCATATTGTATCATATACTCATTTTTATAATAATATATCATATTTGACTAATATATCTCATATCATATTGAATCCTCTTAATAAAAAATTTTAAAAAGTTCCATATTGTATTAGTGCTATAATATCACAAGAGCAGGGGATTGAACCCTCGACCCAAATTTAACTTTGCTAGCTTTTTTTTAAATTTTCACATCAATTGAATTATAAATATAAAATATAGATCGAGCGAGACTCGGATTAGAATATATGTGACGACATGTGACATGACACGTCGTGTTCTTGATTTATGCCAACACAAAAGCTGTCTTCTCCACAGTCCAAACTATGATGCCTTCGTGCTCAGTCTCACACTCACACTACGCTTCCTCATTTTTCATTCCTTCCACGTTCCTTTTGCTGTTCCCCTCACGTGTCCGTCACGTGCCCCCGCCTATAGATACCCCCTTCGCTCGCCATTCTTCCTCCGCCGCTGCTCTCCGTCCGCCGCCGTGGTTCAGCTGTTGTCATGGCCGTTGATGATTCGGCGCCGCCTCTTTTTGCGGATGCATTGCCTTTCGAGCTCAAGGATGAGGCCGATTTCGAGCAGATCGTGTCGCCTGATGGGCTGGTTTCCGTCTGCGGCTTTGGGTCGCTTCTATCCGGTTCGTGCGATTTTGATTGAATTGGGGTGGGAAGGGAAAGGAGAAAGATGTTTGATTGATGTTGGCAGTGTTTGATTGCGTTGCTTTTTTCGAAATTGTATGTTTGGAGTGTTGATTTTGGAGGTTTTGTGGGTGGATTTTGGAGTGATGATGTTTGATTCCTGTGTGTGTGGTGTGTGTTTAGTTTTGATGAATTTTGATGATCGATCACTTTTTGGGAGTTGGGAGTAAATAGGGTTTTTTTTGGGGCATGATTGCATTGCGTAAAGCGGAGATTTGATCGTTCTTTTTGGGTTTTCTTGTTAGTTTTGATTGAATGCTTTGATGCGATTCTGCAGAGAGGAGTGCGAGGAGTACGTTTCCGGATTTGATCAACTTTAGAGTGGCGAAATTGAACGGATTCCGCAGGGTGTTTGCTCACGCTGCTCCGATTTTCTTCGAGCGTGGCATAGCTAAGCCTGAAACCAAGGTGCTTTGAAGATACTTTCTGGTGCATATAGGAGTGCTATATATAACTGCGTGTGGAAAAATTTAAAACCTTTTTTCGTGTTAAATATCTTGATTACTGAAGGTTACGCTAGAAATGAAGCGTGATTATATACGTTTGATGCTGATCGAATGTGTTTCTAAGCTCTGTTCTTAGCTGCATTATGTGTTTGACGTGAAAATTGTTGGTGCGAATTTGTTTTATAGAGTTTGCGGTTTTGCTTCTAAATTTTAATATCGTTGTGTCACTTGCGTTTTGAAGCTGTGACGGAGTATGAGTTATCTTGTAAGTTTAGGATCATTTATGAATACGTGCATGCAGCTTTTCGCACATTAATATATGAGCAACGGAATGTTGACAGAAAAGATTTAAGTGATGGCTTTGTAATGCTTAGAACTTGGGATTCGGATATGAAACAAATTTAGATAATAATGTTCTGTGTTTGATTAGTTCATTTGGAAAATATCTTTCGTTTCTTCTTTCATTATGCGAATCTTGATCCGGAGACATAGTTATGTCGCAAAAAGGACTGTTCTTGTTTTGCTCACTGATGCCATACTTAATTACCTAGCAGGAGATTTCGAGCTTGAGTGTGGAACCTTGTGAAGGTGAAACTCTTGTAGTTACCACATTCGAGATACAGAAATCAGAGGTAAACGACCCCTTCATTTGCGCTTAAAATTCAAGTTGAGCCTGAGAAACTGATCTTGACTGGGGTTATTTCCTTTCGTCTGAAACTCAGATACCATCTTTTATTGAGCGGGAGCACGAATTCCGGTTTTTAGCTGTGAGTTGTATTATTTGATTAAAATCATTTGATTCAGCAACTCTCAGATAATTCTGTCCGTCCTTCTATAACATTGCTTGCCACTTGTGACCCTTTGCTTTTTTTTAGGTGACGCCTGAAACATTTAATGGGCTGCTTTATACAACTCCATCGGTGAGCAACACTCGACTTTCTCCTTCACTTCTGCTTTTCTTCCGGTGACAACTGACAACTATCCTATTAATGGTTTGCTTACAAAGTTTTCTACTTTGTATTGATGCAGGTGTTATGTGCACGTTATAGTGATGAAGAGTACTTTCTAAATAGATGTAAAGGTGATTTGATTTATTCAGTCGCACATATATCTGAGATATTTTGGTAGTGTTGGGATGCAGCCAAATGCAAAACAACGATCCCCCCAAACAAAAGAAAATGCGAATCCTGGCCATCAATGGTGTCATGAATGAAATATTGAATATGCTTGTAGCCTTCATCTGTCTTTTCTGAACATCCGTATACAAGAAATCCAGCCATATTAATTTCCTTCGCATTTGGTGGCAGGAACCAAAGAGATCTTATATCAACGATATGGACGACATGGTATTCACAAGATTTGGGTGGACGATATCTTACCCTGTCGACTGTATCTGAGGCACTGGTGAGTACATTTAAATCATAAAATTCTTTCGCTTAGTTTCAGCATCAGAATTACTAATACCCCTCTTTTATGAAATTTGATCTAAACCGGTACAGTTTATAATAAAGCTTGGATAACATCATGAAACTTACCGAAAACAATGTACAAAGTTCACTAGAATCTTAGCTATAACACCATTTAGCTAACTATGTGTAGCAACAAATTGGAGAAAGTAACTGTTAGGTGGAAATAAGTTTATAAGCAGGGATGGAGCCAGGATTTAATGTCGTGGGGGGCGAAAATTTAAAATATCAAAAGTAGAGGGGTAAAATCTTTGATTAGGGGGTGAAAAGTTAGAATATCAAAAATTAAGAGGCAAAAATATAAAGATATAAAAAATATACATACAAAAATTAAAACTGGCTCCCTCGTCCCTGCATAGGTATGCACGATATTGTCCCACTGCCACCATTCATGAAATCCGAAACTATTTTGCAGTGTACTGGCAGCCAAGAACCTCAGTGAGACGGCTTATGATAATTTCTTGGATCACACATTTCTCGGGGATCGTAAAACAACCATTCGTGAGTACTTAGCAACTGCAGGTGCAGGCATAATGGAAGAAGAGCCTCCTGAGGAGCTAAAACACCGTTACGGTGGTTGATACATATCAACTCCCGAACTCATAATTCTTGAATGTGTGTATTGAAACCAGCTATACCATGGCATAATACGATTTCTGTAACTAGGATAACTGGTAAGCTACGTCTGGGAATCAGCTTCCAAGAAAATTACCAGCAGATTGTGTAGGAATGTATTCGAATGTCGAAATGGTTTGCAGATAAAAGGAGATTAACAAAGAAAGAAGGAAAGAAGCACTTTTCTGTACTTTTCGCTTATTTTAAGCACTTTTAGGGTGCGATTTCTGTGTAAAATAAGCTAATATCCAGAAGCTGTGCTCTCAAGTCTAATAAAAGTGTTTCTCGACTTTTCTCTCAAACACTTAAACTGTTATTTTTGCTGCTTTTAACTTTTTTTTTTTCTTTGAATACTTACCACTTTTACTAGTACGACTTTAGATTCGATTCTGCTTCTTCCAAAGCAGTAGCGTTTGCGTACTTCGTCTTATTCAAGTGCTTTTTTCTTGTTTAGTTCTTGTATAAGTAATGTTAATCTTCTCAAGCAGAGCCTCTGGACTGATCATAGGTTTCTGCAATTGTTTTGGTATAAAAGAACTTTTAAATTGTATTTATCATGTTTAATTTTGTTGAATTAGTGTAGTTATACTGTGTAATGTTGCCAAATTAGTGACAAATTAATATTGAACTCTATAGTTTCATATCTTTTTGCATCAATTTGTAAAAGGCATTCATCTACTCAACCTATGGAAGACTTATATTAGGTATTTAGGTTAACCAAATATGTGTCAGAAATTTCCAACCACTCCAATTATATGGTCTCAAAATTTTTTACACGGTACTATAATAAATAAAAAAGAAAAATCAAGCTTTGTCAAGTAGAAAACTAAAAAGAGAAAAAAAATAAAATAAATTATACTATTGTATCATATTGTATTCGTATCGTTTTGATAAAATATGTATCGTATGTAGTGTCTTTATATGTGATCTAACTTTATTTTAAAAATGAACATATTTTATCATGTTTTGTCATATAGTATTCGATAATTATCACCTGTAAATTTTTTTTAAAAAAAATGTATTATCACGATTATATTGTGTTTGTATGTCAGTGTTTTTATCCACGTTCCTATGCAGCAAGTTTTTGGGATCAAAACAAAATGAATCCTATCAAACAAGGTACAAAAATAATTGAACCTTTCACGTGCAACCTCATTCATTTTTAAATATTGTACATTACAACCAACTCAAGTAGAATTGGCCTACTTCTTAAGGGGAAAGTAAATGAGGTTTGTCTTTCATTGTTATGAGGGCCCTCTTCAAAATGTGAGCATCTTTGTTATTTGAAAAGATAAAAATCAAAATCAGGTCACGAACACTTTTAAAAATATTATTTTTTTTTATCATATCATGTCAAATATTGTATCCGATATTCTTTATATAAAAAATTTAAGAAAAAATTCATGTCATGTTATCATATTCGTATCACAGTATCGTATCCGTGCATCATAGGTCAACGATCTACTGTGTTTGCAAATTTAGATTCAAAATTTCGGTTTCTATGTTGTTTGAAAAGGTAAAACATTTACGGCATGATTGATATGAATGAATGGAATGAGGTAGGAAAAGAATGGACTTTTTAATGGAATGAACAATGGAACGGAATGACTTTACTATAGAATTTCTATGATTAAGTAAATGACTAAAATATTTTACATATAATATAAATTTATTTATTTTATTTTATTTTTATCAATACTATATATATATATGTGTGTGTGTGTGTGCACGCGCGTGTGCATGTGTGTGAGAAAGAGAGAGGTAGAGGTATTCATATATAAATATAAATATTATAAAATATTAATATCTTTATATGTGATTTTACTTTATTTAATGTAATACATGATTTTCAAAAATAAATTTAATATAAATCTTAAATAAAAAAATATTTATTTATTATGAATTTGTAAAAATATTTTAATTTATTATGCATATCTATGAATTTGTAAGTAAATAAAAAAATAATATATTGAATATGTATTTTTAAATATATAACATATTTTTATTTATATTTATATTATTTTAATATAATTTATTACACTTTCAACGTGATTATATATTCGTAATAATAAAAAATAATAATATACATTTAACACATATGTGGAGATTATATAAAAAATAAATAAATTATGGAGATTGGGAATGACTAATATCATGGGATACCTAAGGAATGGATAAACTCATATTTGTGGTAATGAGCATTCTCAATCACTTTTTGTACCAATCAAGGGTTTGAGAATGGACGTAGGAATGCTCATTCTATTCTTATTTCATTTCATCATATCAATCATGCCGTTAGGTTTTAAACCCTGTTTATTCCACATTTAGATCAAATTGGATCGTTAAGATCTTTATCAATGGTTATTGGTTACCAAATTTCCAATGACCGAGATTCCTACACTTGCTCAAATTAATAGAAGGATAAACTACTAACTGTTTATGGCAAACCACGACGACATAGAGAATATAGATAAGTCTAGGATTTTCTTTCAAATAATTGTGATATAATGTATGATTGATGAGAGGAAACATTGTCAAAATCCACTAAATTTTCCTTAAACCTAAGATTATTATTTTCCACAAATTCCAATGATATAGGTAGCCAGGTAGCTACATTTGAACCTCAAAGAGCAAAGACAAATTAATAGTCAAAATTTTAACACTTTCATTGGAAATCTCATTTTACTTAGGACTAATTATCATAGAAAGGACACAATTTTCTCTTAATTAAATCAAATATTAGCTAATTGCTAGCTATCCCAAATTTCCAAGAACCACACTCACGTCAGTGTCACGTGCCAAAGATTAAAACTAACCTCCCTAGTCCCTAACCTCTCAACTGTTCCATTTTAAAAAATATTAAAAAAATGAAAATAAACAAATAAATAAAATAAATTCAAATATTATAAACCCCCCTAAAATACAGCTCTTTTTTCTTAACCGCCCCCTCTGACTCTTTGAATGGGATACATTTATTGAGAATTTAAAACAAAATTTATGTAACATTAACATATTCTCATTTCTCTTCACACATCACATCTTTTTGGAGCTCTGTCAATGGGGATGAAGCCTGGGAATGATGAAGAGAAATCCCAGCTGGTTACAGAAATCTGCAATGTATCGGCTCGCGCGATCGCCTGTGCCGAATTCCACCACCCCCGGGCGAAGAAATCGCCGTTTACCAACTGGTATCTTGTCCTTAGAGTATGTTGCATTGGTTTTTCTTATGTTTTGTGTAATTCTTTTGGTGTCATTTTGGTTCTTGAATTTCTCATGGTTTGATGTGTGTGTGTGTGTGTGAAAGGTTCATGAGAATGCAGATATAGATGGGATAAGGAAGCAATATCATAAGCTAGGTAAAGATTTATATATATATATATGGCATTATATTCATATTACGATATAGATGAATGAAGAACATAATGGATAATCTTATATGTTGTGATCTGTGGATGCAGCTTTGAAGCTGCATCCTGATAAGAACAAGCATTCAAAGGCTGAAACTGCATTCAAACTTGTGTCTGAGGTAATCTCTCTTTCTCTCTCTCTCTCCCACAAACTATATGTGTATATGCACTGGCTATGATGACTGGATACAGATACGAAACACAAATTTTTTCTTGAATTTTCCGTGTGAGGTGTATCGGACATGAATATCCAGCACAACACGACAAAATAATTTATATGCTTCATAGTGCACTGAAAATAATGTGTAAGGTTCTTGTGGTGGATAGGTGACAACTGACAACAATTCTCATTTATAATACACTTGTCATCTAATTGATTGGATTTTGTCGAGTCTGTTCCACGGGTAGGGGCCACCGGAAACCACTATCCTCCCGCTTCTAGTCTTTTACCAATGGATAACTTTAACCCCCTTAAATGACAATAATTGCCCCTGATGAGGTTAAAAAAAATCCTAGCCCCATCTGGCATCTCCTATACTTTTGTGCATGATTGCATGGATACGAACCGTAGTGATGGCAAAACCTTGGCCGGGTCGTTCCTCTTACCATGAAGAAATTAGAGTGCTCAAAACAAACTTACGCTCTGAATACATTAGCGTGAGATAACATCATAGGATTTCGGTCCTATTTCGTTGCTTTCGGGATCGGAACAGGACAGTCGAGGCATTCGCATTTCATAGTCAAAGGTGAAATTTTTGAATTTACGATAAGTTAATGATCCCATTAACATGATGACAGGCATATTCTTGTTTATCTGATAAATCAAGAAGAGCAGCATTTGATGCTGAGAGAAAGACCATCATCCCCTGCACTTTCTGCAGCATCCATCCTCATCACATCCCCACACAATCGCCTCAACAGATAATCCCACCACGAAACGCGTACCGAATCCAGAAAACGCGCATGAAGGAGCTTCGGACGAAGCTCAAAGAGGAAGCCATGATCATCAACAAGTGTTTGACAGTCAATTCAACAGCAGCAACGAGGACAAGAACGGAAACCCCCGTTTTCGACCCCTCGAATTACAAGCAGAACAAGGATTATCCGCATAGCAGAACGGTGATCAATCAGAGGAAGTTGGAAGACATGAAGGCTGCTTTCATGATCGGAAGAAGATGCAGCATGTTCGACATGGCTAAGAATGGTAGTTCCCCTGTTTTTCAGTGTAGACCAGAAAGAAAGAGTTTTATGTCCAGATGTGCTAGTACAGGAGAGCATTTATGAACATGTAATCTGGAAAAGTTTGATTCTTTCACATATTTTCCCCCCCTTTTTTTCACTTTTAAGTACGAGGTTTCAACTGATTCAAGGGTGTTTGGATGCATTAACATGGCTTTTAAAGTTTTATCAAATGGAAATTTTTGAATACAAGAATGGCATAATAATACATCATACATGAATGTATAACAATCTACCTGTAAAATTCAACAGAAAACAACTAATAGTAGAACACAAATGATGAATTCAGGCAAAAAGATGACATTTTTTTTAACAAAATTGATGTATAAATTAAGGGTAAAAACACTGTAACAAGCTTAACCTACAAAATTTTTTCGTTTTCTCCAAATACATTTTGCTGTTAATCGAGCCTCATGACTCATTTTAGTCGGTTTTGGCAGACTCATTTCCCTCAGGCAAAGTAAGGTCACCGTTCTTTACCAAGGGCTGCAGCTCGTCTTTCGCTAAGTCTTTTACTTCTGCGTTCGAGGTTTCCAAGTACGCAGCGATTATCTTCGAACTGAAAAAACACGACTATGATATCAGAAAATTAATGCAAAAAGAGAAATCACGAAACATTCGATCCGGAACATGCGTAGATATATTGCTTCTTACTATCAATACTATAATTACTATTTACGAAATAAAATAATAGTACGCAAGCATGCGCACGCGCATATGTATGGAGAGTTTTTCTGACCTGTGACCTTTGGCCCAGATTTCACATTTCCCTTTCAGGGCTTTCTCCCATAGCGTCGAAGCAAATGCAGGGCAATCAAGAACAAGTTTTCTAATGACCCTGCTTGAATGGAACTGTTCTAAAATATGCTCTTCTTTCGGTTCATCTGACTTGGGCTGGCCAGCAACTGATGCTATGGCTTCATACAACTCGCCCAGTTTTTCGTCCAATGAGGGATGAAGTATTCCATCCGCGCCTCCAATTGCAACCTACATGCAATTCCAATATAAAAGTAAATAATCCATGAGCTAATGGTATTTACACAATTTTCTGGTACTAAAACAGGTGAGATATAGAACTAGAACACAGATAATCCTCCCTCTATATTGATATTACAGTTACCATTCGTGATGTTTGCTTTCCGATTACCAAGAACTCTCCTATTGTTGGTCTTAGGCGGCTAATTGCAATTCAATATATGGAGAAGCGGTATTGTCATTGAGACATCACCTCAGGGGCTTCGTAATATCATCCCTAAAATAAAAGAGAATTTGGAACAAAAAGATGACTAACCTCGTATATAACCTCTTTCCCATATTTAGATTTTAGTAAGCTTTCTGCCATTTCACAGCATGCATCAACAAGTTTCTGCAAAATAACATTGGAAAAGTATGTTTTGATTATAAAAATTTCAACTGTATAGAATTATACATAGAGCAGCAGCAAGCATATATACGTGCGAACCTCAGCGAGCCCACTATCAACAAGCAACTCCTGCCTTCGCTTTAAAGAATCCTTCTTACCACCCTCACTTAGCTGTAAACTTGAATCCTCATCATCACCTTCGTCCTTCTCATCTTCTTCAACAGCTTCATTACTATCAGATTCGGTCTGAGATCAAAGAATAACAATTAGACAAAAAATGAGAATGCAATGTTGACTAGCCGGGAAAAAAAAAGGAAATACTATTCAATAAGAAGAGAGATGCCTTATTTTTGAGACATGGAATAGATAGTGTCAACGATGCTAAATCATCGGGATTGAAATATCGGGCACAATTAGGATGAAGAAGTTGTAGAAAAGGGCGCCTTCCACTCTGCAAAGAAAAAGAACAAATTTCATTAATATTGAAAGGGGTGGGTGGGGTGCGGGGGGTGTGAGAGAGAGAGAGAGAGAGAGTTTAATGATCAAGCTTGTTTTCAAAATACTCAAGAACCATTGAAACTGTTAACCAACCTGATCCAAGATAAGCTCCTTCAATTTACCTTCAATCTCACGAATGATAATCTTCAAAAATGTGAACAAGGAAGTCAGGACAGGGGAATTTATTGGATAAGAAAAAAAAAGATCCCCAAAACCTATCATACGAACCATACCTTAGAGATGAGTTTTGTATCGTCAACAACTGAAAAAATGCAGACAAGCACCTGCAATAATGAACATAAGCTTGAAAGTTCATAAAAGTATATAAAAGTACATTGTTAGACTAAAGAACTAAATTAAGAACACTGCCTAACATGTAGGTTAAAAGATGAAACGTGGATAAATAGTTAATAAAGGCAAAGCATACCATATGACCAAACTTGTCACGAGCTATTTTTTCAACATGGCCTTTCATGCCTTTGATAATTTTCTTCCGCTCCTAGACGAATATAGCATTTAAGGGAATTTTAGAAACCAAACATATCAAAGTATTAATTATATCACAAAGATTATGTCCATTGTAATAAAGATTGTGAAATTTGAGATGAACCTTGGCACTTCCATGCCTGATACAGAGGATACCAAGCCTGGATCCATCCTTGGTGTGGATCATGCGAACAAGAGATGGACCTGAAAGCTGTTGAAGAACGTCTGTGGCAGAAAACTGCAAAAAGATATATTTTAGATAGATAAATTAAAAAAATAAAATGGATTGAATCATTGAAGAGAGCATTTTATTCAATCAGACAGCTAGAGAAAGTAGAATAGAAAGAATAAGTGGGTCAAAAATACCTTATCAGCAATGCTGAAGTATTCGGTTAACGCTCTGTGTACAATGGAATGGTCCAAAATCCCTTTCTCAAGAATAGGGGAAAGTACAGACGTCATGTGACGTAAGACTGCTGGCTTTTGTAACTGCAGTTTTGTTATTACGTCTTCTAATCTGGAGAAAAAATAAACAAGATACGAAATCGAACTTGAGAAATCACGTTATTATTATCGTCATGATGTCAAATGATACTGAATGAACACCTGTTCTCTTTCATTGAAACGAGATCCTTAAATAGCTGAAGTTCTGGTGAATATAGTTCCATAAGAAGAGATTGTTTCTGAGCTGCATTTCCCAAACTATATGCCTGTTCAATAACTGCAAAAGAAAGATGTATACTTTTAAATATCTACATCAAAAGTGGCAGTCAACCATATGAAGACACTGAACGTTCAAATTTTGGCAACCATACCAAGTGATCCAACCATATGTCTGAGAAGAGTAGCCACATGACCGTGCAGAGATGAGATAAATTCCGCCAGCTGTTCCTTGGGAGCTGAACAAACAATGTAAACCATGAATTTTGCTGGCTTAAAGGCAAAACGGATCACATCACTAGAAATTTGGGTTATCATTACCATGATCTAACATCTTCGTAACAAGATGAACTGCGTAAGTATTGCTTGCAAGAGCAATAAAGTGAGGCCGAAGCTCCACGAACACAGCATTTCTTTCTTCTTGTGTACAATGTTTAACACATGTCTGAAGTTCACAAAAACAAACCCAAACATTATCAGAAAAAAACAGAGAGACTTCAAAGTTAGGTAGGTTGCCTGGCATACTGAGAAGAGACAGGTATTGGAACCTGAAGAACACGGGAGGAAACATGAGAACTTGCAATTTCCGAAATCTTCCCTGTCATCTTCTTCAGCGCTTCACTAACCAACCTGGATAGACACAAAGAAGAGAATCAGGCGGGGATATCGTCTTAAAATGAGAGTTTAATAAACCATCTGTTTCTAAATTCTAATTAAGCAACACAAATACGCAACAAAGATACACACCTTGATCTATCTTCTTTTGCAATATTCCGCTGTCTCATCTTCTCCCAAAGCAAGGCAAGTTCCTAAGAGAAACAGAACATTAAAGTTGGGATATTACTCAAGACTATGAATGTGCTGCTAATTCTCAAGTAAATGTTAAAAATCAAATAGCATAAGAACCAGTACATTACAAGACAACAACAATAACAATAAAAGATAGAATTTACTTGTTCAAGGGAGTAATGCTTCTTCCTCTTCTTCTTCCTTGCTTCAGCTAGTTCCTGAGAAAAATGAGAAACTGTTCAGGTATAGACATGGTTTAAACTACAAATTTAAGCAAACACTGAAATTAGAAGCTATAATCATTCCAGTGGATTCTCAAGGTACAATTTCGGAAGCACAAAGCACAACATCCAAACTCTAACACGCGTAAATCTCACAACTCCATGAGAAACAAAGGCCAAACCTTTGCACGTATACGACGCATCTTCTTATCATCCCCGCCTTCATCCTTCTTCAAATTAGGCTTCTGGAAATCCTTCTTAGGCGATTTGAAGGGCTTCTTCGCGACTTTGCTATGATCATTGCTCGAATAGGACTTAATCGCTTTGGAATTCGAAGCTAATTTCGGTTTTTTCGGACTTGAGGTAGCTCCGCCGGGGTTCTGGCTAGGGTTAATCTTCCTCTTCTTCGATTCGCCGCTCTTTTTGGGGGGCCTGGGCGCCATTGATGAACTTCGAAGCTCGAAAGTGTGATGTCTGCGTGCTTGAGCTGATACTGGGATTTTTGTCTGTGTTTTTTTAGTGGGATTTCTTATTGGGCTTTTGTAGGGTTTAGGGAGGGTTTTTGCTGTGGGCTAAGATATTTTAATAATTATTTCGAACCCAATTCAGGCCTATATGAGTATATAATTTGTAAATATTTATTTCAATATCTTAACATAATAAGGTATTAATTAACACCAAATGACCTAATGGTGTGGGTTGGTGGTTCGATACTATGTTAACTTAATTAAAAATCTCAAGTTTAAACATCTGATAATGCAATTACCACTCGTAGGGAGAATTTTATACTTAAGTAATCTGATTCAACTCGATTCATGAAGTATAGAATCAAAAAATAATAAGGTATTAATTATTTAAAAATAGGAATAAGAAAAAAAAAGAAGTATTTCTCTCTTCTTTGTATTGGAGTTATTAATTACGTTTAGTCCAATTTTAATGAGATAATTATAAGTGATTTTCATATGTAATTACAATTACACCGCTTATATTTTAAAATTTTAAGCTGAAGTGGGATAGTAACACATCCACACGACCAAATTCGGGAAATAACTCATACCATGACACTTTAAATGCTAAAGTGCAGGATACAATCCGCTACAACATCAATCTAACTCATTAAAAAAAAATAGTTGAGGGGGCGAGGGTTGCCCAACAATTCTAAGATGGAACTAGTTCGGTATTTAATCAATATGAGATGATTAACGAATAACAAGATCCACGCCACAAGTACAAACTGAGTTAAGCCGAAAGAATTCAAAAAATCAATATCATGTAAATGGAAGTATTTGGGAGGCGAGGATTACTCTTACGTGGTGCGAAGGGAACAAGTGTGTCGATTTCCTTGCTAAGAAAGATCATTCTTGTCAGGGACTTATGATTTGGAACGATCCAGATGATGATATGAGAAGTCTATTGGATCGAAGATCACGCTCTTATTTGAGACCTTCGTGTTCTCCTTTTTATAACCCAAAAAATTTAAATGGCAAGTACGTTTTTTTTTTTAATTTAATCACTAAAATCTGTTTCTAATAAGAAAAAATATGTATCTATTCAAGAATGAAGAGTTGATGAATACAACTACATTTATTGGCTTCTATTTTCACAGTAAATGAATGCAAGAAACAAGAAATCTGCTCTCACTGCAGGATTCGGTTCAAAACCAGCAACATAACTCTGAGAAGTTGCTTATTCTCCTGCTTTAACTTTTGCCATTGATCTCAATCTCTCCTTTAACCAAGCTCGACCTTCCCCCGCTCGCTTTTCGTGCAGTTCGTATTTCTCAGCAAGTTCTTAGACTATGGTGCATGCATTGGGATTCTCCTCGCTGAAGATCGACGTGATGTTTCCGTTTCCATTCCCACTGCTGTTGCTGCTGGAACTGTATCCATTGTAATAAACCGGACTGTAGGGTTCCTGTCTGTTGTAATACGAGTATTGCGGTGGAGATTGACGATGTGCATATGCATATTCGGTTACGTAAGGAGAGGGCTTGTATGAGTTGTAGCTATGAGTTACGTAAACGGGTTGAGGCTGTTGAGGCGGGGGTTGAGGTTGTTGAGGAGGCGGTTCTCTATATGTGGGACTCATGGGTTGAGCATAATGACCGTAAGGGTATGGGTATCGGTACTCCGGTGGTGGATGATGATATATTACATGAACTTCTTCATGGTCTATTGGTCTAGAAGGTTCATTATGGTGGCTTGTGTTGTCTTGGCCCGGTTCATTTGGTTGCTTTGCCCCCGAAGGTGGATTTTCCGCCTCGGGTGGTGGTGGTGGTGGTTGGTTTTGTGATTCCCGTAGTGGTGGTGGTGCCTCTGTCTGTGGGGGTTCTGTGGGTGGGGTGGTGTTGGGTTCCGGAGGTGGTGCCCCTCCCTCAGGTGGGGCCCCACCTTCCAGTTCTTGTTCTTGTTCCGGTTGTGGAGGTTCTTCGGGTTGTGGTTCTGTGTGTGAACAGATTATGACGGTTTTTCTTGCTTTCTTAATTGCTTTCACTATTTTTTCAGGGTCGGCCCATCCGATCACTGTTAGTTTTTGGTTAGGGAAATCGATGTATATATCGTATATGCCTGTTTTTGATGGAAAATGTAATAAAAATTCAATCTTGATTCTGAATATTACTAGTAATCATCAAATTAAACTAAAGGGACAACTACACTACCATACCCTGACGTTTGACTTAATCACACAAACTTCCCTTGTGGTTTTGAAAATTACAAAAATTTCCCCTGTCAAAGAATATATGTTACATTTGGTTTGTAAATTTGATGATTTAATCTCATTTTTCTCAAATTCCCTATTTATCCATTTATACTTACTAATCAACATTTCACTTCAAATAGCATGCATTATGCCAATTATCATGTATCCCAGGGGAAGTTTTTGTAATTCCCCAAACCATGGGGGAAATTCGTGTAATTATATCGAAAGCTCAGGGTATGTTAGTGTAATTATCCCCGAAAATAAATAACTAAAAGATCACTAACTCACCGGTGATACCGTGGAGGGATTTTTTGATCTTCTGCACGCACCCGTTGCAATCCATTCGGACCATTATCTCCGTGACTCGTGGTTTCTGCACATTTTCCGCGACAACATGTTAGAAAAACATGTATTTTTTAAAGAATCATTCATCATGCATATACCGTACATACCTCCATTTCTGGAACCATCTCTGGAGATTGGTGAATGGAGGAAGAGAAGCTTTGGGAAAGAGAATAGATGCTCTTGTTTCTGTGATGAACAGAATGGAATGGAGAATCAATATATGACCTGCATTTTGTTCGTGGAAAGGGAATATCTTTAAAAGTCTTTTGAAATTGTGGGACATGTAAAGAATCTTTTCTTTTTTGCAATGAGTTTTGATGATGTTGTGATCTTGTTTTTGTGTGTAGGTGGTTTGAGATTAGCATTTTGCCCCTAGAAGGGTTTTTTTGGTGACGTATTTTTTCAGTCTAGTCAAGTTCGGTCTTTTTTTTCATATAGTATTCGGTATTTATTTTGTATGTCTCGAATCCTTACTGACGAGGATAAACGCGTGCTATCAGTATGTTTCTGACCGGTATAGATCACATGTCAAATGATTATGTTCGTTGTGGTTGGTCATTTTGTATGAAATTGTGTAATTTTATTTCATAAAGTTTTGCCAAGATCTGGGTGTGTACGCAAGTTACAAGTGGTGGAGTGAAAGTACCTTTTTGCCCTTTTACATTTTCTTTAAGTAGTGCTTTATGAAGTCAATGTCATATAAAAGGGTTCACCACATGAATGGGTGTCTTGTTTGGACCTTAGAATGTTGAGACTATGGGCATTTTGCTTTAGTTTAGATGAGCATATTTGTCTAAATTGGCTATCTTTTACGTGTTTTAGTTATGATATCCAAAACCGACCATTGAAGAGAGAGGAGGGAGTCGGGAGTTACGATTTACGAATACTTTTAAAAATATTATTTTATTATGTTGTATATTATATCAGACATTCATATCTGATATGTGGAAATTTAAAAAAAAAAACAAAAAACAGTATTACCGTATTTGTATCGTGTTGTATCTGTATCCCTGCATCATAGGATGAGAGAGGGGGTTAAATGGCTCGATAGTGCGAAGATAAAAGTACGATAATATTAATACAATACATATACAATGACATGCATTTTTTTAAAAATTTTCAAATTGAGAATGTTACACCATATACAATATAAATATTTGATAAAATTCAGTAGGACGAAAAAATATTTTTAAATGATTTCTTGAATTAAAAGTCCAATAGTCAACAATGTGAAATAGGAGCTTTTGTGAGCGAAGGATATCCACTCTTGGGGAATCCTTTTGTAACAAGAAAGAGATCAAATAATTTCTTTTTAATATAAATATTGTGTCCTTTATTTGCAATAATATTTCCATTTTGTTGAGTTTAAATCAAGCCCCCTTTTTATTTTAGCTCATAAAGATTGATGGAGACGAAATATTCTTTTTTCATTGATCTTTTTTTCTTGTTTCATTGGTTTTATTGCCTCTTTACGAACTTTACAATTGATGATGATATTATTCACACTTTACAAATGTCCTCTTTTTCTTGACTCATTTTCGTGCAATTATTTGGGAAAAATAAATGTATAATTTCGTTAAATAATCTTTACAACACATTTTATTTTTGAGATACGTTGGGTTGGATCGATAAATCATAAAATAATACTAATTATTGTTTTTTGGGTTGAAAAAATGAATTTGTGCTTCTAGCTTATTTGTATACTTTTAAGTTCATATTTTTTGGGGTAGATTTTCTTAATCAATTATCATGATTTATTGGGATTATAGATAATGTGAAGTTCTAGAAATAATCTTATTAAATGAATTAGGTTACATAATTCATAATAATAATTATAGAATCACAAAAGGACTTTACACAAATATTCAAGTGGGTGCACTTGGGCCATGCGATAATGCACGTGAAGGTCCAAATAAGGTATTATGGGCCATGCAATAATTAATTTGAAAAGCCCAATTAAAAAGACTCAAATACCTTAATTGGGCCCGCTTCTCAAAAAAACTATATATATATTTTTTTTTTTTTTGGGTTGAAAAAAAAAACTATATAGATGTATATTGATAGAGATGCATTGGTCAATGGTGCTAGTCTTCTTTGGCTGCCTATTTAAAATTTAAAAATGTGGAATTAATTAAAGAATTTAAGAATTAAGCTTCACGAGACACACTTGGTTTATAAAGTATACGTATACACATTATTAATTGAAAATAGATCAAATTATTCCGTTAAAATCGCCAATATTTTAAGATTAAAGTTGACCCATCAAACAGATTTTTAGAAATTATTTACAACACATGGCATTTTTTTTATGATTAATCGTAACATCTTTTAAACAACAATTGAAATAACCAATATCACAAACTTTATATAATTATCAAAACTAGCTATATCAAGAAAAACTTTATGTAAACCAACTTCAAATTTGGTCATGGTATCTTACAATCTTTGCTTATTGTACCTTGGCCCTTCATACAACTTTTACATCTCTTGTGAATTAACATATAATCATATAACGAACAAAAAAAAAAGGCACAAATTTCCTTAAAAAAAAACACTAAAATACACTCATTAAAATCAAATCCCAAGTCTCTTTTTCCTTCTAAGTATAAGCATGAGGGTGTGCCAAGAGATAAGCTTCCACAACTTCATACATCCCAATAGCCCTATCCTTGCCATGTTCAATATCTTCCTCCTTGATCTCCACACCCTCTTTGGTATAATACTCACTTGTAATCTTACAAAGACACCCTCCAAAACCATATGGCTCGAATTTGACATCGTGAGTTATGCGCTCCAATTTATCCATCAAGAAATCTCCCTCTATAAATGTATACGCACATCTGTAGTTCTTTTCGTCTAAGACATCAATCCTATGTTTCACATAGTTGAACGGGCTAGCTGCACAACGACCACAAGCCAAAACCACGAACTATCAGATCTCATGACTAACTGACCTACTCGAAAATAATAGATTACTAAAACCACGAGAAAGACACTACCAAACATGAACTGTCAGATACCCTAAACATATTAGGTTTAAACGTGTAGGACGGATGAATTACTTACCTTCAGTGAAGTTCATTTGTTTGATGGTCCCAGGCCCGCCTTCCCCTTCGAGGAAGTCGATGCTCTTGATTGAAGAGAACATGAGCTGAGGAGCAAGATTGTGAGAATCCATGATCAAGGCCTTGAACATCCTACTTGGTGTCACTTTTGTTCTAAAGGATTGAGACACCTTCACAACTCCCATTTTTCTTCTTAGAACTTGTGATCAAATGTGAGAGAGCCATTGGGAGTGAGATCATATATATATATATATATCCACTCAAAAGTCCTAATAAGGCAAAAAGTCAAAGAAAGGGGGCTTTTCTTGCTTGCCATTTTACTCATTCAAAAACAATCATACGCGTAGTAGATTTACCTAATTCATAGAGAAGGGGTAATTCGGTAGTTTCAACTTGGAATTCTCTGGAACGCACTCACACCATAGCTACAGTACACCATCATTCTCGAGTCTTGGCTTCACAACACATCTTTTTCTACAACAATTCATCAAGCAGAAATCTTCCTCTGAAAACCCCTAATCAAGAATTCCCAGATTCCGAATTTCACTCAAAACCCCCGAAAAACCCTAATTCCCGATTTCAAAGAAATTTTAACCTGGAATCGCAGCTGCTACGATCGAGCCCATATAATCTTGCATACCGATCAGGTGATTGGAATCCAAAAAACCCCCCAAAAAACCCTAATTTCTCGATTGTTGAGTGCAAATGTCGACGAGGAGGAGAAGGGTTGCTGAAGAAAGGTTGTACTACAGTCCACCCGCTTTGAGAAAGTCCAACCAACAGCAGCAGCAGGAGCAATTGAAGTCAAAGACTTCATCTTTATCGGTGCCGCAGAGAAGAGGGTTGGAATCGGATTCGAATTTGGATCGGTTCTTGGAGCACACTACTCCCGTTGTTCAAGCCCAGCATTTCTCGAGGGTGAGTTGAAATTGTTTCTCTTTTAAGAAAATGTGAATTTGTTTGTTGCAAGAATGTTGTTAGTATGTTTGTTGGTTTGTTTGATTCTTGGTCCTGAATGATTTTGAAATGATTATCTTGCTGGGATTTTGCATAGTTATTTTGGTGGTTGTTATTGAGTGTATTACTATAACCTAGGCTTTGTTTGGTCTGTAAAAGTTTAGTTGTTTGGCATTTGGTTCGCCTTGTTAAAGAGGTTTCGGGAGCAGCATTTGGAGTTTTAACATAGTGTGTTTATTGGGGATTTGCAGACGAGTATGCAGGCGTGGAGAAACCGTAACCGTGAGTTTCACCCGTACTTCATTCTTGGGGATCTTTGGGAGTCGTTCAGAGAATGGAGTGTTTATGGAGTTGGAGTTCCGCTCGTTTTGAATGGAAGTGATTCTGTTGTTCAGTATTACGTGCCATCCTTGTCCGGTATTCAAATCTATGTGGATCCCTCGAGAAATGTCATGGATCAAATGTGAGCTTCTTTCTTTCTCTTTTTCCTTTTGTGTTTTGTTTTGGTGTCAAGCCAAACCGAGCCGAGCCTATCATTTTCTTCAAGCTTGGATTCGGCTTGGGTCTGCTTGTTTTGGTACTCAAACTTGTGCTTGAACATGGTATAATATTGGCATTTATGTATTTTGATTTTAATGTCGAGCTTGTTCCAATGATTTACTCATGAACGTTGGTTATATGTGTGTGTATTCACTTATCATGGCATTGTAACAGGAGACCTGGCGAAGAGAGTGATGCTAATTCATCTAGCAGTGATGGAGACAATGATTGTGGAACTAATAGATGGGCACAAAATACTCGGGATTCTCAGAATCAACAGAGCACAACCGGCAGACTTGCGGGGGGTGATATTAACAGCCCTCATGGTTTACTAATCTATGAGTACTTTGAGAAAGAGCTTCCATTTCATAGGGAACCTTTAGCTGATAAGGCAAGTCCTCTCGTATAGTCGTATTCTTGACTTGGGATGCAAACTGGTTGAGTTGATTTAAATATTTAATTGTTATTATATTTATCTATTGATGTGTAAAATGAAAATGATAAAAAGAATTATTTGTCTTGATTTGGTTGAGATGTATATGGGCCTGCTCGAGTTTGGTCTAGTTTGATCTTTAGGCTCCCTAACAGACTGGTCCTTGTGCATTTCTTTCGTATACTATTTTAAGTAGGTGTTTGTCATTGTTATCTTGTTAACTGTTCGTTTTAAATTGCATTGGTGTAACATATTTGCAATTGCTGGCAATAAACAGATATCAACTCTCGCCTCTCGTTTTCCTGTACTAAAAACATACAAGAGTTGTGATCTTACCCAAGCAAGCTGGATTTCTATTGCTTGGTAAGCTTTTTGTGATGACAAATCCAAGATTGCATTTTTCTCATGTAATTTCGTTATGTAAACTAAAATAGTTCTGTGTTATGTTCAGGTACCCCATATACAAGATACCCACAGGATCAACTCTGCAAAATGTTGAATCCTGCTTCTTGACTTTCCATTCCCTCTCGAAACCCGTTAGAGGTAAGTTACTTCTCAATTTTATCATTTACCTCATCCCATTTTCAAATCAAGAATATATAAGGGAACCCCATAATTCCTTAGGTGATGGTGGCAGCAAGCTCTCATTGCCGACTTTTGGACTCGTCTCGTACAAGTTTAAAATCTCCGAGTGGAACACAAGCGGGATTAACGAGGGGAAGAAGGTTAATTCTCTCTGGCAAGCTGCTGACGATTGGCTCCAACAGTTGCAAGTCAATCACCCCGATTTCAGCTTTTTTACATCCCACAACACATACTGGAGGTAGAAAAGTTAAATCACTTTTGTTTTTCCCCTTAAGAGAAGTTAAAAGCACCGGGACAAACAATTTCAGCCTCATTTCATGGTTAATAGCGTTGACCGTGTTACGTCTTCAAGATTTTAGATATGTTGGCTTTTGAAGAAGTTGTGACAATCTTGTTAGTGGCTTTTGTGTTGTGAGATTCTGCAGTAGAGGGGTGCTTTTATGAGTTTGTCAAAGGTTGACTGATGAATAGGTGCTTTGGTTTTGTAGCTTTTGTTCAGTGGAATGATGGCTGATAGTGAATGTATACATCTCTTTTTGGCTATTATGTATACAAACATTAGATTGTAGATCAGTGACTTTGTGCAGATTTTGGTTTTCTTTATTAGTGCATTTCAAGGTTTTGTTTTCTTTTCTTTTCTTAAAGGCAACAATCTTGGCATTCTCTATGTGTTGCACAGGATATTCTTGTTAGTTTCAGAATCTTAGAGCCTATACGGGGAATGTGGGATGACAGTTGGGTATCATATTTTTACCTTAACTTCTCATTTTGACAATATTGTATGATTTTCACAAAAATGATCGCATTTAAACTACCTCTCAAAATATGTTGTATAATTTTCATAAAATGTAATACTAAAACGCTCTCAAAATATGTTATATAATTTTCATAAAATGTAATACTAAAACGTTCTAATGTTGTAATTATATCATATTATATTGTATAATTTTATAGGGAGATAAGTAAAAATATTTCAAATTGATGGTGAGTTATTTCAAACTGTCCCATATTCTCTTATGTTATTTCATGATTTGCATTGAGAAATTCTGTCTGTACCGTGGTAAAAAAGAAAATGAAAATTGCTTGAATATATACAAAATCAAGCCATTTGTTCTTATTAGTGTACAACATGTTCTACTATAATTTATAAATATAGACCTTAACCGGCTAAAACAAAGCCGAATTCGCAGCAGGACCAACTGATTTACATATCCCATAAGTTATCATAGAAAATGGTAGATAGTAGAAGCCCTTGTACAAATTCACACTTCTGAGCTTTCTCCTTTTGGTCTTCGTCGGACATTATCGGCTGCAGAACATCTCTGCTATTATGAAAAACACAAGAAAATCAATTATCGTTCGCTCTCCAACTGTGTACGATGTTATTTATGCGATGATTGTCCTGAAATTGATTAGATTGTACCTGCTATTGAGATTGTCAATGTTGCTTTCGGCCGTGGATGAAGCTTTGATTAAAGAAGACAAAGGCTGAATGTTGGGACATTCGTCAGCAACAGGTGGAGTACACACGAATGAGGTTAAGAGTGGATCGGGTTCTTCGCGAGAAGAAGGAACTGAAAACGAAGATCCTCCAAGAAAGGATTGAATTTTCATTTTCCCTTCCTTCAGCTCTTTTCTTGAACTCGAAAATAAGAAACTTGATGATCCTGCCCTACGAGCTCGTCTTCTTCGTTGGATGTTATGCTTGGTTAAGGAATAACACAATATATTCTCAAGGACAGTAAGAGAAGATTAACAGAATGTCATGTAACTTGGGAAAAAAGGGATTTCTTTCTCTTATCTTTTGGGAAGAAAAGGATATCTTAAGAATACTTCCATGCTGTGCAGTCATATGGTGAACTAAATCCGACCCCACCTTTCGTGCACAAACGGGGCAAACCTGCATCAGATGATACAATCAGTCTGAAATCCATATAATGCAAATTGCAAATTACCCCCTCGAGTTTATTCTGGTCGTGAGATACAATGGAAGAATACATAATTCTGAATCAAGAGGCGGAGATAGTGTACTACACAGAGTTATACCCCCAAAAGGAGACATATCTTTAAGCTCTCTTGAAATGGTTGGAAAAACAGAATCGTCATTAACCCACGATTTCGATATATAACTCAAGATGATAGAAGAACATAGTTACCCCATTTGCAGATTCAGCAGGATGCTCTTCATCAATATGACAAAATAGCCCCAACATATCAAACTCATCCGCACAAAAAGGGCACAGGAATTCCGGATGGTGCTCTTCACCGCCTTCGTACTCGTCTCCACGGCACGCATCTGCATATACAGAGTAGACTACATACACTTTACTCTCTAACACTATAAGAACAAGCAAACTGGGAAAATGCAAGTGTTCGCCATATCTTTCCCAATGCCAAAAAGATTCATAACTACACGAATTACCCGAATCCCCCTTCCACGCCCACCCCTATGACGATACATCGGACGAAGAGAACACTTTAAGAACAAAGTTATGAGCTCAGCTCTAACATCTTCACCACTAGCAAAAATGAAGGATTCTTAACAAAATAGGGTGACAGTTAGCAAACTTTCTTGCTTGTTTCTTTCAGAGAAAAGGCTAAATTTTGTTATGAATGTAAACCTGATTATACAAAAGCTGTGATTTCTTAACCACAAACTCCACTGCAACAACTGAAACTTAACCTAACTAGATTAGATAAAAACACTCTTAATTTAAGCAAACAATCCAAAATCAAGAAAAAGAAGACGAAAAGGAGAGATTATCACAAGCATAAAGTTCAGAAAGAGGATGATTATAAGTTATAACATTCTTATAAAGAACATAATCTAATCTCCTTGCAAACCTCTAAAATTTTCCAAACTCCACTTAATTTCATAGATTGAAAAGGCGGAAACAATCAGGTGGGCTCTCCCTCAAAAAGCTTAAATTAAGGAAAACAAAAGGAAAACGCGAGAATTGAACCCCGAAAAAGGGGAAAATGCATGAAATTGAGTGGTCTGGAAACGAAACCTGATCGCAATTGACATCGCCTAGCGTAAGAGTAAGCTCGAGACCACGAACCTTGGTCCATTTCTCCAGAAATCTACGATTGTTAACACTTTCAATCCTGCTAAATTCAACTGCGAACACGCTCTCACACTACACACACCGAGTGAGGAATCAATATGTAAAGTTCGATTACAGAAGCTTCGTAGAAATGAAGCGAGAGAGAGAAGAAGAACGACGACGAAGACGACGACAAGTGTGAAGTTTCTCCAGTGAATTGACATATTAGGAGTTGCATTTTCATGTTATTTACTAAACTGCACTATCGGCCACCCATGTTTACGAATCGAGCCGATTCACGAGCTAACACAATCGAATCGAGTAAGATAAGAATTAAAATTTCAAAAATTAATACCAAAGTCGAACTCAAATCTAAGCTTTCTTAATATTATTTGTAGCTTGTGAGCCAATTTGTTTTATTGAAAAAAATATTCTATATATCTATATAGGGTACCAGATTCTCTATTTTAAAATCTTGTTATATCTTTTAACTGGCATATACCCTGTGCGGTGCAAGGTATTAAATATATAATATAATTTATAATATTAAATATGGTTTCTGTAAAGTAAAATAATTCTTAAATAAATAATTAAATCACATAGAACAAAAAATAATCTATGCAATACATATTTTTTATGAATAATAAACAAATTATTGTTAAAGTCAAATTCTATTACTTTAATATACTCACTTTTAAATTGTATATTAAGTTAAGTATTTTTTTATTATAAATAACAAATAAATAAAACTCATGTAAGTATCATATTCTAATTAAATAAGTTAGAATATGTGAAAAAGAAAAAATAAATAATTTATGTATTAAGATAGTATATATGTTAATATTCTATCATTTCATCACATGCTATGCATATATTTATTAAAATATTATTATCTTTTCTAATATATAAATAATGACTTGTATTAATATTTTTTTACAAAATAATAAATATTAAATTAGTGATTAACAATTCTAAAACTTTAATTTAGCTAGGATTAACAAATAAATGAGTATTTTCTTTTCAAAACATCCAATACTTATGTTTCCGAATTAAAGGGCATATCCTTTTGAAATGAAAAGATAAAATAAGATTTTGAAAGAAAATCTCACAATTAAAACTTTAAAAAAATATGTAAATATAATAAAAATATATGAATAGTTACTAATCAAAAGTCAAGCAAATGAATGAATCTTGAATAATAAAATAATAGTAAATAAAAATCATGACAAAAATTATCAAGTATTTCACAAAATATCAATTATGAAATCTTAACAAAACTTTTAAATCTAATAGAAAATTACAAAGTGAAATTCTTTATAAATCAAAATTCCAATTAAATAGATTCAAAAACAAAAAAAATATAAAAAATAAAATTATATTATTAATACATTTGATTTGACTAAGAAATATTAAAATTGATTTTCAAACCATAAGTTTCAATTCATGTAAAAATAAAATATAAATAAACAACTTAATAATTTACAGAGATAATAAAAACTATAATTATTAGAACAAAGCAATTTCAAATTATCTCAATTCAACATAAAAAAGATGGAAAAATAATAAAGAAAATAAAATGAAAATATAAAAGAAATATTAGTAAAATATATTGGTAGAGACAAAAGACCCATACCAGTAATAATAATAAATTAAAATATATTATTAGATAAAACGTCAATGTATAAATTTAATCATAGACTATTGGAGAAAAACAACAATAAAAATAATTTAAATGAAAATGAAAGAACATGTGCATTTTGTAAAATATTATTGATGATAAAAGAAACCCCTCAAAATGAAAAGTTTAAACATAATTTAATATAATTTGTAGTCTATTTAAAAGTATAAAAAACATATGTATACAATATTAACCTCAATTAATACTATTGGATAATTAAAAAAATAAAATTCAAGAAAATTAGAATTTAGTTAAAATTATATTAATACATATAATTATATTAAATATCGCCCAAATTGTGGAGTGGATGCGAATTAAATCTCCTTAATTAATTATGGGTGCAAACGTATGTAACATTTACATATTCCTTTCTCAACATTTATATATCCATACCTAATATATAAATTTTTGTATTCAAAACTTTCTTAACTTAAGTCTCCTTAATTGTAATAATATTATATGATTTCTTAAAAAGATCTTACATGAAAATTATATTATGAATTTGTCAAAGATAATTATTTTTTTAGTTACTATTGATTTTTATAATAAAATATTATACAAAATTCATATTAGTCAATCACATTGTTTATATCTCATTAAAAACCTTAAAAAACAACAAAATTACACATCATAAAAAATGCACAAAAAAAGTCAAACTTGATTATCAAATATATAAGTATAGATATAGATATAGATATAAATTCATTAAGTATTAATTTTAAATCTGAAAAAATTAATTAATTAGATGGAGTAATTTAAGCAACTAATTAAGTAATTCGCTTTTGAAAGATTAATTATATTATCAGCTTTTAAAACTCTTTAATGAATCTATATCAAATAAGAAAATATTTATTTTAGAAAACCAATAATAACCTTTTTAAATATTAAAAATAATTCAAAATTTTAAGAATTACACATTAGAAAAAAAAGTACACATAAATAAGTACATTATGAATTTTGTCAAAGATAATTATTTTTCTTAATTACTATTTATTTTCATGATAAAATAATATACAAAATAAAAATAAGTCAATTATAATATTTCTATTTATTGAAAGTCTTAAAAAAATACAAAATATCATTTAGTCAAACTTGCCAAAAATAATTATTTTCCTTAGTTATTACTTACTTTAATCATAAAATAAAAATCAACCAATCACATTTTTTTATTTGATTAAAAATCTCAAAAAATCAGCAAAATTCCACATCATCAAAATACACAAAAAGTTAAATAGTCAAATGTGGTTTTCAAATATATAATAGTATAGATATAGGCTCAGATTATGGATACATGACAATTAAACAAATCACACATCTGTAGAAAAAAATGAGAGATTTAACACGCGTCAATTATCTCTATTTATCATTACTCTCTAACCATCGAGTTTGAATTCAAACTGAATTGAGCTCGAACTATTAAAAGACCGAGCTTTGAATTGAAAATTTAAAGTTTGTTGAACTCAAATTCGAATCAAGTTGAATGAGTTTGAGTGACAAAAAACAAAAGTATGGGTCAATCGGATTCGTAACATCCCTACACTTCTATGAATTTCGGCTTTTTTTAAAAAACAAATATATATTACAAATTTACATATAATTAGTTGGGCCCATTAAAACCCAAGTAGCGTTGGATTTGTTTTATATTTGGACTATAAAGAATGACAAAAATTGTTCATATTAGTAGGCCTATTATGGAATGTCTGAATATTTTGAGCAATTGCCCAATATTAAATTGCATCGAGTGGGGCCCAATAGAGTACTCACTAACTCATTCTATTGAGTCTTGAAACGGACCACTTCAACGGTTCGATTTTATATTAGTTTAATCAAAAGTCTCGAATTTGAATATTTAAATATCCAACTATTATTAATAAAAAGAGCTTTATATTTAAATGATCTGGACTACTTCAAACTCAAATGAATGAGCTATAGAAGAAAAAGAAAAGTCTTATAATGGGCCGTCTCCCTTAATGTTTGTAAGATGAGTCGAGGATGAGCTGGCTCGAGTGACACTTCACTCAAATCTCGAATGCCTTGTGTCCGAGCTCGAACTCTAGTTTCTTCTGCAAGCCAAGTTTGATTTGAATTTAAGTCATTAGGATAGTGAATTATAAATAGTTTTAGAAACCGAGATTAAGAGGTTGAGAAGCCAAATCCTGAATTTAAGCACACAAAGACGATTGATAACCTAATTTCACATTTTAATTAAATTTCTTAAGCATACTTAATTATATTTTAATTGTGTTTAAGTAACGAAGAAGAGTCCAATGGAATGGGTCTAAAGTTTTGACACACTTTATTATTCTCAATAGAAAAATACAGTTAAAGCCCTTTATTTCTTTTCCAAAATTAGTTTGGAATCTTCTCTTTTCTTGATATGGTTTTTTAACTTTAGTTTTTCATGATAAGTTGATACAGTGATACTTGATTGGGCTAATAAGAAAAGTGTCGAGGGAGAGAAAGAGAGAAAAAGAAAAAAGAAAACGTGGACTTTGATGAAAATTGACAACTTTATGGTACAAAACGAAAATAATGGATAATATTATTTATTTTTTAAATTTGATGTGAGGTAAGTGTCTCATATTTAGTCTATATATTTTTTTAAAATAATAAATATAATATACTTGGCATATAATTAATTATTTAGATTTTAGCGTACCGGCACGTCACCTTATTCGACATTTTTGGGGTGGAATATTGTATAAGGCTAATCCTCAGGGGCCAAACTGCAATATTATACAAATTTGGTAAAGAAAATGCGGCAATATTGCACTTTTTATTCACCTTCACCACGTGGGAGAATTTAATTGGACGAGCAGGTCCCAATCACCTTGCACGCACAAGAAACCGTACTTCGTGGCAGAGGCATATTCCCTTTAAAAGTATCTATTTATATTGTTAAGCAAGAGAGGCAGATAATAAGCGTTTGATCTCTTGAATTCTTTTATTATTATTTTTTTATTTTTTCCGTTTGTTCTCTTGCATTCTTTTCTACTCTATATTTATTTATTTATTACCATCACTCCAACAAAGTTATCTCAATCTCTCTTTTCTCTCGTCTTAAATTCTGTTCTTTTCTTTTTTTTAAATATGATATTTTCCTTTTCTCCTCATATTCTAAAATTTTTAACTAATATAGTATATCTTATGCTATTTATTAATTTATTTATTTATCATAATTTACTAATTATATTAAAAATAATTATAAAAAATATATATTAATATAAAAATTAATATATTTAAATAATAATTTTATTTGCACACGCAACGAGTGTGTAAGGTTTCTAGTCTTAATAAATAAACACACACACACATATATATATATATAACAAAAAGCTAAGAACTATTTATCCTTTATTTATTTATTAAGGTTGTACTATCTTCTCTTTTTATATTAAAAAATGAAAATGAACATTTGATTAAACATAGTAAAAAGTAGGAAAAATTGTCTGATTGTACTCACCACTGACCGTTTCGTGCTCGTTGCACTCTCGTTGTCATGTGTACGACGGCATAGTGATTGTCTCCGAAGTTTGGAAATCGCCAACTACACAAAAAATTAGTTATTACTGCATTTTAAAGCGTGGGTAAAGTGATTTTATTATTATAGATAAACTCATACTACGGTTTTAACATGTGTAGCAACCTTTGCCGTAGGGAGACTTTACCCTGCATGTTCAAGTGCAGCAACACATATTCAGCATTCCTATATTTTTAAGTGTAGCAACACATAATTCATACTACACTTTAATGTGCATTTATATATATATATATTATATATATGAGCTCGTGACAACTTAAAAGTTCTTGAAGCAACCTATAAATTAAACTACTTAATTTTGAGGCTTTGCATCAGGATAAAGATCAATCACAAATTCAATTTCCCTTTCTGGAGGTAAAGAGTCCACTTTCTCGGGAAAGACCTCAGGAAACTCCTTCACAACTTCTGTTTCTTCCAATTTCATTTGATCTTTACGTTTGTTGAGAATATAAGCAATGAAACCCATAGCCCTATTTTTGACTAGTTTCTGAGCCTCGGAGAAAGAAGATGATTATAAACTATACAAGGATGCCAATTTTATTTTATTGTGATAAAAAATATAAATTAATTAAATGTGACAATTGGGATAAGTATAACAAATTTGATATATTAAACTCAACATTACAATATCCTTCACTCAAACAATATTTCACGAAGTAAATAAGTACATTTAATCAAAATACATACAATTCTTATAATATGTAACTAAATACGTTTAATCAAAATAGATTCAATTCATCTAAAATCATTCAACATACTAATCTACTTAAAAAGTGAGAAACAAAAGGGGAAAAAAAAAACTCTTCCTTGTTGTAGTCATTAATGTTTGATTTGTTCTACGTCACTTTTCAATAAAACACAAACAAATACAAAATAAATTGATGTAAACAAAAAGTGTGATATATTATTTTATATAAATGAAATGTCATTAGTTGAGAAGCTAATAAGAAAGTGCTACTCAAAATAGAGAAGCTAATAAGAAAGTGCTACTCAAAATAGAGAAGCTAATAAGAAAGTGCTACTAACCTGAAGT
>JBBMKE010000011.1:5445476-5459548 GCA_037834125.1 Lippia alba | reverse complement strand
TGACTTATGAACTTTGTAGAATATATCACAAATTTTATAGTATATATTAAATATGACACAATTTTAATTTATTTTTTTATAATGAAAACACATTTTTTTTATATGATTAGACAATGTTGTTACATTGTTATGGATTCGGAAAGAGCAAAGAGACACATTTTAAATGAGGAAATTTAAAAGGGAGTGAAGATTATATATACCTTTTTATTAATTGGAACATCTGCTATTAACACGATCACTAATTTTTTTATTTAGTTGTAGACAGATAATAAAATTGGACATCTTAACTCAAGAGAGTAGAGATTATACGTATGTTTTATTAATCGAATCATCTATCATCGACCATGATAATTAATTTTTAATTAAGTTATAAACGGATAATAATATTGGGCGACTAATTAGATTTTATTTTATTTTTCAAATGTGATAATATATTCGTAAATAATTATTATGTATGTATACCAATTTTTAAATGGTTGGGAATTGGGATTAATTATTTTTCATGGTCATCAAGTTGGGTGAAGCAAAAGCGTACAATTTAAAGCAAAAGCTCATCACTGTTAATGCTGCCACTGTATGTGTTAACAATCGGCCTAGAACGGCGCCGTAATGTACTTTTTCTTTTCTTTTGATGTAGCTTCCTTAATTCTTTTAAATATTTTTTTGTATATATATCACTTTCAATATTGTAACCTAATATTTTGTCACAAATAGGATTTTCTTTATCGAATTTTCCACTTTTTTAACTTATCATGGCCTATATATCGGTAAACAATTATAAGTCATATCTAACTCGAGCAGAACAAACCTATTATCTACGAATTGTAATGCATTTGTTAAACTGAAAATCAGCGGAAGATTATCGTATATTAATCCGAAAATTGTGAATTATATTCTCAAACATGTGAAACGTTTTTGCAACGAGCTTGTTGATTTGCTGGCCAAGTTTGGACAACTGATGGATGAGGAAAAAATGATCTGTAATGAACTACAGGACGATATCAAAATTGATTAGTAGTTCGTTTACTGTTTTTGAGTTGTTGTTGTTGATGCAATATATATATAATATTATATTTATTATTTAATCGATTGTTGATACCAAAAATTTCACCAAAATGTAAAACAATCTCATCGAAGTAGTGGTTGGACCGAATCAAACTTAGACAATTACTTATGTCGAATAAATATATCAAAACTTTATATTATATGTTCTCATTTATATAAAATTTAGAATAAAATATAAGAATGGCCACTTTCCCAACACAATTGGGTAAGATGTTCACATGACAATGAAATAATTAGCTACATTACATAGATCCAATAATAATTATTATGAATTATGAAATTAAAATATTTAACACTAAACTCTTTCCAGTGTACAAAGAAAGTGGGAGAAAAAAGGTGGACAATGCTAGAGTTTATTTGCAAATTGCAATAAATGCACATGCCATACAAATAACATGACTTTGGATGTATTTGACGATTATTTATGAATTACATATATACCATGTGCTTAACACCTAATTAGCCATTTTTAACAAAGGCAAATTGGCATTTAAAAATAGTACAAAATTAATTAAATTTAGGGTTTGCCATTTTTGCCTCCTTAATTTTTGTGACTTTTGCATCAAGCCCTAAAATTATGTGAAATTTACCAAATAAGTATTGCTTATTGTTGTGATGCATGAATACGAACATAGTAATACAAATTTTTTCTTGAATTTCCCATAATATCCAATAAAATAAGACACAACACAAAAAAATAATACTTTTAAAAGTATCCGTACATTAGAGTCTTAATATGTGTCGACAATTTAAATTTTATTAACTTTGATTAAAACAAGAGTCAATAAATCTAGGAAGTATTTACGACATAATTAATTCATAATTCAATCAAAATAACAATTTAGAAAACCAGCTTAATTTTGCAGGATAAATAACTTAAGATGAAATAATTAAAAATAATACCGTGTGATCTTACTAAATCTTTTCATTATGGTAAATTTGGTGTATTTAATCCAATTCATTATGATACAAAAAAAAAAAAACTTTCCACCAAATCCAACCAATTATTTGATAAGTGTAACACATTCGTTATTCAACCGACTATTCTTCCAAACTTTTGACCAATCAGTGGGTAAGTAAAAAACACTCATCCTTATCGGTAGAGTCAAGTTCGTAAGGACAGTATTCTTCAACTTATTGTTACTAAATTGCATTTAAATTTCCAATTTATTAAGGCAAGTAAATCTTTTGGCACAAAATTCAAATTAATTACTTGCTCGAAAATTTATCTTTTACCACAAATAAAATAAATTTCTTTGTTTCGAATCGAGATTCAAGATCTTATTTATTTTTCAGTTTTTACCTATCTATGGACAAGATATTTTCCATGTAGAAAATAGAAGAATTTCCTAGTTTTACAAAAATAACATTACTTATTTTTCTAAAAAAGGAATTAAAGAAAAAGGATTTTGTGCTGGCATGGGATTAATTAAGCTCAAATGTGAGCTGGATCCACACTCAACGCAGTGACCCACTATCAATTGAAAAAGATTATAAATTTATAATTAATATATTAATTAAATAAATAAATAAAAATAAAAATAGAAAAATAAAATAAAATATAAAGGAAAAATCCCAAATTCGAAGAAGAACTTCTTGTAATGCTATCAATCTCACACACACCCAAATATAAAAGGCACGAACTTTGTTTCCTCTCCTTCCTTTTTAATCACTTCTTCCCCCACAGAACTCCTATAAAAACAAATCAAAATTCAATCTTGAAGGAACCCCTTTTAATATTTCGGTATTTCACCTTTACGATATTCTGTGGTTTCTTGGAATTTCGTTGAAATTTACTCAAAGAATGTGATTTTCAACATATTTCTCATCTGGGTTCTGTAATTGCATGCAAAAAAATATTCTGTGGATTTTCCAGGAAAAAAAAATGAATCTTGGTGGAAATCCCATGTCTTTTTCTAGTTCAAGTACTTCCCGGAAGTCCGGTGATGCAGTTTCCGACCAGTTTCCGGCGGGTCTGAGGGTGCTCGTCGTGGATGATGACCCCACTTGTCTGAGGATCTTGGAAAGGATGCTTAGAAATTGTCTTTATGAAGGTAATAATAATATTAAGAACACATACTAGTGTGTGTAAATGTGTGCAAGAACTTGTGTTGAGCAATTGATTTGCTCTAGTTGTTCAATTTTGTTGCTTGAAGTTGAAATATTTAATCTTGGTTTGTGGGCTTGTGGTTTCATGTGTGTTTGTAACTGAGATTGCCCTTTTAGTGGTTATGATATCAAGAACACACACTAGTGTGTGCCAGAGCTTAATTCTTGATTAGCAATTGACTTTCTCTAGTTATCTTTCATTTATTGCAACTTCTTTTGGAACTTGAAATCTTTGATTCTTGGGCTTGAGTTGTCATATGTGTGGATTTGTAAGTCATGACAGATCTTGTATCATGAAGTTGGTGGTTTTTTGCAGTTTATTATGATGAATTTGAATTTGTGATTTACTTGTGTGATTCTTGGGGGGAATTATGAAGTTATTGAGATAATTCATATTGTTGATGGATGAGACATTGACAACTAAAAATCAGAAAGACAGTTGGTTGACTCAATAGATCTTATGCAGAAATAAGAAATCCTATTGTTTTGGGGTGTTCTGTTTTATTGCAGTTGTTGAAATCCTTCTGATTTCATGAATATGGTTACATGGTCCCCTGAAATCTAGCATTCATTTAGCTTGAATACGAAAAACAATCTGTTTCTTCATAGCTTTGGAATTCTTTGTTTTTCATGCATATGAAGGCATACTCTTGATTGGCAACACTACACAAGACTTGAATCTGAAAAGTATACTATTTTTCATCATGTTTTTAGGCCAATAACATTTCTTTATTCTTTTTCTTGGTATTTTCAGTCACTAAATGCAGTCGGGCAGAGGTCGCACTGAAATACCTTAGGGATAACAGGGATGGGTTTGACATTGTGATAAGTGACGTCCACATGCCGGACATGGACGGTTTTAAACTTCTCGAATGTATTGGATTGGAGATGGACCTTCCTGTCATCAGTAAGTAGTATAGTATACCTCAATTTTGTGTAGAATTTACCAAACTTGTAATTTTTAAAGGTAAAATTGCAAAACCGTCCCATAAAGATGCATATATATGGTTTTTGTCATGCTTCATTTTAGTCTTTCATTTTTCGAAAATTGGCAGTCAGTTTCTTTTTCTGTCATACTTACAATTTTAGTCCAATATGTTTCAGAAAATAGTACTTCTAGTCTAATATCTAAACATTAAAAAGCCTAGGCAACAAGGAGTAAACGTGGCAATTTTTCGAAATTAATGGACTGTAATTGTAATATCATGTAAAACAAAGGACTAAATGTGCCAATATTTGAAAAACATAATGGAGTAAAATAAAAAATCGACAAGGTACACAATTCTTGCAATTTTACCATTGTTAAATTATTTACTAAAGTCCCTTTTTTCTTAGTGATGTCGGCGGATGACAGCAAAAGTGTTGTAATGAAGGGCGTCACCCATGGTGCGTGTGACTATCTCATAAAACCGGTTCGAATTGAGGCTTTAAAGAACATATGGCAGCATGTAGTGCGTAAAAAGAAGCACGAGTGGAAGGAGAAGGATTCAGAACAATCTGGAAGCGTTGAAGAAGGAGAAAGGCATCAGAAACCATCTGAAGATGTTGATTATTCCTCTTCAGCTAACGAAGGGAATTGGAGAAGTTCTAAGAAAAGGAAAGATGACGAAGATGACGGGGATGACAGAGATGATACATCTACTTTGAAGAAACCAAGGGTAGTTTGGTCGGTCGAGCTTCATCAGCAATTTGTGACAGCTGTAAATCAACTTGGAATAGATAGTAAGTACTGTTTCATCATTTCATCATTTGCTTTTGTTACTTTGACGATCATGTCTTTGTACTCATTGTGATCCAATTTTATGCATGAATGCAGAGGCTGTGCCAAAGAAAATCTTGGAGTTAATGAACGTTCCCGGCCTTACAAGGGAGAATGTAGCAAGTCACCTTCAGGTTAGACATGTTTTAATTTTATTTTAATTCTGTAGCTTAATTGGCAGAAAAAAAGAAGGGAAAATGAAAAGGAATCGCAGGACTTTTCAATATATTTGAAGTCATGTTCCTCCAGGTTCGTTGTTTGGGGGTTGGGGAGAAATGGAATCCTCTATGATAAGACAGTTCTTAATTTTCACACACACACAAAAAAAAAAAAAAAAAAAAGAAATTTAAAATTTTAATATAATAAGATAAAATTATAAATATTTTCTAGATCTTTTATATGAATATAACTTGTTTTTGTATTTATCAAACTGATGATAAGTGAAAGGGAAATAATCCAAATATGACAAAACATTAAATGACGAAAAAACGAAGATAGCTGAAAAAAATGTTGAATAGTGGAGACGTGACAATATATGGAAAGAGATTAAGAAACCGAAAGAAACGGACCCAAAATTGTGAGTGAGGAGAAGAAATAGTTACTAAATATGAAAGCTAACTCAAGGTCAAATTTTATCGAAAAGACCAAATGCAGTTATTATACAATTGTGGGGCTTTACATAATATTATATATACACTTACATACTTCTACATAATTGACTTGGGAACCTATCTATCCAGAAATACAGACTTTACCTCAGAAGGCTTAGCGGGCAGCACCAAAATGGGCTCGGAAGCTCGTTTTTGTCCGGCCAAGATCCAACATTTGGACCATTAACTTCTTTAAACGGTCTTGATCTTCAAGCCCTTGCTTCCTCCGGTCAACTCCCGCCTCAAAGCCTTGCCACTATCCAAGCTGCAGCTCTAACCCGGGCCACCACGAACAAATCTCCCTTAGTTGATCAGAGAAACATTTTCAGCTTTGAGAGCCCCAAAATCCGTTTCATAGATGGTCAACAACAACAGCACAACAATAACACTAAGCCAGTGAATTTACTACACGGGATCCCGACAAATATGGATTCAAAGCAGCTCATGACCCAAATGGGTCAGGGTCAACCCGGAAGCAGCCATTTGGGTCAGCCTGGAAGCAGCCATTTGGGGCAACCCATTTTCTCACAACCAATACCAAATGCTGTCTTGGCCCGAAATGGGATAGATAATATTCACGGGCCCACATATAGTTCTCTTCCTCAGCCATCTAATGTCGTGGGGTTTTCTAGAAGTCAGCCTTTGGATACATTTTCCAAGGGATCTTTAGGTTTGGGGCCTAATTATGATGTCTTGAATGAGCTGAACCAGAACAGAACGGACGATTGGAGCTTGCAAAGCGTTGCACCATCGGTTTTAGTTCAACCGGGGCTTTGTAATGACCAACGGAGTCGAAATATTGGAATTCCATCTAGTAATAGCTATACTGCCAACCTGTTTCAGCCGCTTCCCTTGTCAATGGCTGATAACTCGTTGAGAAGTAAGGCTGAAAGCTTGCCTGTAATGGAATTCCAGAACGGGCTTTTTACGGATCAGTTTGGCCAGGAGGATCTCATGAGTGCCCTTCTTAAACAGGTTAATTTCTTATTAGTATTTACATTGATATTAATTTACTGTACCTTTGTTCTTGATCAATTCCATCTGTACTCTCCATGAGATTGCAATATTACTTTTGGTACCCACAAGTTTGCGAAGGCTACAAATTCATTCCCTTCTCATTTTTAAAAAACCACCCCTGTGAGCTTCGAAAAATACACAAACGACTTCCTTATTGAGAGCCGGTGCTGGTAATTTTAAACATTTTTAGGGAATGGTTTGTAGGTTATTCACATTTAAGTGTACCAATGGTAACATGACAATCATATGAAGGGGTGTAGATATACTTGCGTCTATTTGCATCGTCATTAGTACATTAAAATAGAGCTTAACAAACTCTTATTTTTACCCAACACATTCACAATATTTGGAAGTATATTATGAATTGTTGAATCTTATTGTATCCAATTCCCTGACATGTAAGACTTGTTACATCTTTTACTGCAGCAAGAAAGCATTGCGCCAGTTGAAAACGAGTTTGGCTTTGATGGATACCACTTGGATAATCTTCCCGTGTAGAAAGACCGTTACCTCTTTGTACAGAGTAGCAGTTGCAGCTGATTTAACATATTTTCATCAATGGCCGACACGATTTAGGGTTCTTCCTTTGCCTTTCTCCCTTTAGCAATTCAATAATTAGGCTCTTGGTAATGTTCTTGTTACATTATAATCTAGTCTGAATAGGGGTTCGCGGGCTTCGTTCTTTTGAACGATAAAACACTCGATCAGGCCGACTATCGAAGATTGATGAAGAAAATTTGCGTTGTACGCAAAGCGTACATGCGGATATTTTTTGTGGATTTAGGGTTTAGTTGATGGTTTTTTGTATGATAATGATTTTTAGTGCAGATTTGTGAATTTATCTTGCCTGATTGAGTGTTGTTCTTGCTTATCAAGCCATAGGTGAACACTTCTGAATCTTGTGACTAAATAAGTGGGAAAAATATGACATTCTTTTTGTGATTTGTGTAATATAATTTATAAAGATTTTGATTCTTGAAAGTTATCTATACTATGTATTAAGTTAGAGATTCATTTGGTGTTATGAATTTTTTTATTTATTTTTATATATTTTTTAGTCATCCGTGTCATGAACTCTTTTTCTTCTTTTTTTATATATCTTTTAGTCAAGTGCTTTGACAGTTTTCTGTTTGAACTTTTCTATACAGTTTTCTAAGTAAATTTTATAGAACTCTCAAAATTTATTTATTTATATTATCTTTAATTTTTTATTTTAATTTGATATTATTAAATTTATTCATCATAAAGTTATAATTATAAATTAAATAATAATATAAAAATTTTAGTCTAATATTTTTTTTGCACACACATCGTGTGTGTTGAGTTACTAGTATATAAAAAGGTGGAAATTAAGTCGAACAAGCATTCATTAAAAAGAATTATAAAAATCCATTTTTAAACTTGTATGATATTCTATTCAAAACGAATACATTTTGATGGTGTCTAAATCTGAAAAAGATGTATTGGAAGTTGAGATGATCATCTATACTTAAAAATTTGTTAAAAGAGGAAGATCTTGATCTATTTTAAAGTTGTGACCGATAATAAATGGAAATTCATCGATCAAAACTGGGGAATGAGATTTGTATCCCATTTTGATTTTTAATGCTCAAGACAGTCAAATCGTTCGAACAAATGATAATATACTGCTAAAAGAGAGTATATTAATAAATGACTTACGTTGTGCAATAAAAGTCGAAAAATATTTATAGTGGAAAATCTTATATTAGTACACATAATCAAAGTGCATTAATAGTAAAATATGGTACAAATAAATCAAATGTGCATTAAAAGTCTAGTACAAATAAGCATGTTTTCATATTTGTCTTGTCAAAACATTTACACAAGGATTGCAAATATTAAATATAGAATTAACGAAGATGTTCGACATTATATACTGTCTGCGTATTTGATACTTTGAATCAAACCTCAATCAGCCGCTCAAATTGTTATGTTTATATATGTGTGTGTTTTAATTTAACGTGACATAGTAAATTAATTTGTGCGCTTGGTAATTCTACGCACCAATAATATGGGTGATGTCTCTATGAAAAACATAATGTTGCCATGTTTATCGAGTTTGTAACAATTTGAAAACTATTTTGTTTTGAATTAAAAACTATAAATATATAGAAAAGTGAAATTCAAAGTATTTAAAACTCATTAATTGAATTATTTTTTGGAGTATGTATAAAAAAAAAAAGAATTAATTTTCGGAGTATAATAATTGGGCCTATTGGGCCAATTTCCTGGATTTTCCTGAATAGCTTGGGCTGGATTATACCCTTGTTCTCCTGTATGTACCGAAAATTACATTATTACCCTCACCATAATTATACCCTAAGCTTCATTTTCAGACTACGAAAATTATGGCGAATTTACCAATCCCTGCTGAGAGACAAGGTCGCGGCGTTGATGGCGATCGGAAATGTGGATCCCATCGTTTGTTTCCACCACACGCCGCCGAAGACATTTACGAGCCCCAACGCCCTCCGCGCTCACAACCAAAAGGTGCATGATGATTTCTGGCATAATGCATGTGATTAGTGTGGAGCCTGTTTTCCGGAGGGGCCGGAGCTGGAGGCAGGGGCGGAACCAAGAATTTTCGGCAGTCGGGGCTGAAAATTCTTGGACCTTATATGTTATATTTAATCAATAATATGCATAATTACAATACGATGCCAATTTAAAAAAATAATTTATCAGTTAGCACGTTCAATAAATATATAAAGTTTGAATATTTACAAAAATACAAAGCTTAAAATTTAATAAGAACTAATAACTATCGCGCACTCGTTGCATGTGCAAATGAAAAAAAGATTATTTATTTAAATATATGAATATAAAATAATAAAGTACAAAAAATGAGAGAAAAAAGACTTTATATAAAAGAAAAGAAAAAAAATTGAAATAAGATATAAATCGGATATATCACTTTACAAATTGTGTGTGTTTTGTGTTCTGCTTGATATTTTTTACAAATCAATTTCTGTGTGTATTTTGTGTTCTGCTTTATATTGTTACAAATTGTGTGTGTTTTGTGTTCTGCTTGATATTGTTACAAATCAATTTCTCTGTGTGTTTTGTGTTCTGCTTGCTATTGTTACAAATCAATTTATGTGTGTGTTTTGTGTTCTGGTTAGGTGATGTAGGTGGTTTGGGTGGTTTGTGTGATTGTGTTCTGGTCAGGTGGTGTAGGTGGTTTAGAGGATTTGGAGTTTGTGTGATTGTGGGTAGTTTAGAGTTGTGTGGGAGAAATGTGGTCTTGGGAATGAATATACATTGACATGGTGTTGTGCAAAATAGAGGTTTGTTTTGATTCTTGCCATGGATACTATTACTATTTCAGCCAGTGCAGCTGCTTCTCTCCACCCTCCAAATCTTAGGGCTGCCCATAACCATCACGAACTGTAATATATAACATGCACACAGTATAAGACCATTTCATTTTCCACATTGGTTAACACAATTTTCTTTCTACCAATCATTTCAGTATGGCTCTTCTGGTATAAGTGTAATATCATCACTAAACCGCAGAATGCATAGTGTTAAGGTCTTAAGCTTAAGGGTAGCCTATAAGAATTCCAAAAGAAACTGGCTATAGCAGCCCAAGATCCTGATCCTGTAGCGCAGTCATATGAACATGTCTTCATATTCTTGCAGATGGCTTTCAATCCTTTTCCAAAACAATAGCTGATGCAAAGCACCTCTTTCCCACTGCCCTCGACTTTGTTACCTGCCAACCCGAACCCCTCCTTGTAACATTCGATCTGTCCGTCAACCACACACATACACAATGAGAGAGAGAAGCAGAGAGAGGGAGAGGATTTTCAGTGTGTACCTTGTCCTCAATGTTGTCATCATTACTTTTGGCTCCTCCAATGACAAATATGGACTCATCATAATTAACAGCAGCAGCAAGATATACCCTGCATTCATTCATGGGTTCTCCAGCCAACACGAGGCTCAAATATCTCAACACTCCTCACCATCGCTGTTTCACAATAACATTTTCTGTTTATGTGTGTATGCGTGCTAGTGGTTTATTCCGTTGAAGCCATTAGCTTCTGTAGAGAAGGAATCTCCAGCCTTCCTTTCAGCTCTTTCTTTCTTAGATTCTTACTGGTTGAATGTTTTCCCTTAATTTTGATATATTTCTTTTTTTTTTTGTTATAATTTGCAGGTGGCAGGTTGAAGAAGGAGAAGCTTCCTAGTTCAACCTATGAATTTACATTTCCTTATGTCATGAGAATTGTTCATAGTGTGTTTGATTTTCTTTTATCATGAAAATTGGTTATTACTATCATACTATGGTTTATATCGTACCTTTTCTCATTTCTGAGGAGCAAGGTTGTGATGTTGATGTTGGAATTTAGCCCAGGATAGAAATTGGAAAGGTTTATATTGATGGACTTTAATTGGAAAGGCTTGGGCTTTGTTTTTATTAATATGGAGATTAAATTGAAGGAATAGAATTGGTTGAGAAAATTGGATAGATAGGAGGAGAAGTAAGTGGATGTTTTGGAAATGTTTTTCTCATTGTAAAGGTAAAGAAGTGTACATGTATTTATAGGCCTACATGTTCTAGATCACTTACTATTACTAATATTTAATTCTAGATTTTTACCTTATTTGAGCATGTGACTTATTCTAGATTTTTCATCTTTTTCTTTAATAACCTAGACTAATCTAGAATCTAATTGTTACAAAATATCTTATGTCTAGATTTATCTATATCTAGAATTATCTAAAATCTAAATTTAGATAAATATCTATTGAAAAATACATCAATATTTTAACATGAACACGTGGATGCATCAATATCTTTCCATTTTTTTAATCGAATTATCTGTTTCAATTACGAGTTTTATTTATTATGTCGCTTGCCCTGTTGTAAAATGTTGAGTTTTTAACTTTAGAGATTTTCTACACTTCAATCCGACGATATAATTAGGAGAAAGTAAATTAGGTACTTTAGCGGTTTGTTAAGGAAGAGACGTGCCTCCTACTAACTTATGAAAAGTTCATTATTCGAACTTATTTTGAGTTCAATAATCGTACTGCACCCTGTGAAAATTGAACATCAGATAAGTCGTAGTAAATCTACCCTTCCAAAATTTATTGAGCCACGCCTACAAACCCTTTAATTTGTCACTTCACTTATAACATGTTAGTCTTTTAGGAAAATTCTTTTAACCATTTTTTATATATCATTGTGTGTGTGTATTTTTTAAACTTTAATCGCTTATTAGTATTCTTGACGCATGTGTGGAAAAATGAGATAAAATGCAGAACGGAGAAAGAAGGTTGACCTTAATTATGGGGGTAAACGATGTGTCATTAATATATGTAATTGGTTATCATGATATATTAGTAATTTTATTTTAGGTTAAGTTATAACCATATTTACTATAAAAGTTAAAACTTAGTGGAAATTATAGATTGATTTTTATTGTTTGGAAAATTAAGTGAAATCCTCCACATTTATTTTCAAATTAATACCTCAAATGTGCTGTTGGAGATATTTACCGTTTCGAAAGGCTGAGTGAGAGTACTTTTTTCAAAATTTACACGTTTATTACAAAATGATGCCAAGAAATACCATATAAATTTTCAAATAAATAAGATTAATATGCCATCTCACCTAAATTTCGATCAAACTTTTATTGAAAGTTGGTTGCTTGTAATATGCATTTCTCATTATATGTATATATATTCTGTTGGCAATATTTTTTATGTGAAACCCATCACTATTGTATCAATCAATTTAATTTTTTAAATTATACAATACATATCATTGATGGAAAGGAATAATATTTTGTCGACCTTTGTTGTGTTTCGGGTCGACGTTTCGTTGGTAGTGCTGTCTATTCCTATATATTAATTTTATTTTATTTTGGGAATTTTTATACAACGACAACATATTGCCTGGTGTTAACTAATGTCCTTGCCAATTTCGACAGATACTTTTTTGCTATATTCATGGAAACATCAAATCAAAGTGCTTGCATATTTATTATTTACGATAAATCAAAGGGGTCATATTCTTTATCGAACAATAGAACTTGTTTGATTCCGTTTTGATATCAATGAGTTGTTATTCCTACAATCTCGTATCATTAGAAGGCGAAAATAGGAGGAAAGGAGTGAATTAGGACGCAAAAAATAGCAATGCCTATTTTAAATCAATTGATGATTCGCTATGCTGAAGGATGATGCTTAGTTGCTGAGCCTTGTCTTTACAACCAAAAAACAAATTGATGATTCGCCATGACAGTGAAAAAAGACGAAATATGAATCATCTCAGACTTTGGATCAATGTTCTCAGAAGGAAGAAGTAGTTTTCTTGATCAACAAATGAAATCCCATTTCAAGTCGAAGAAGAGGCTAATCAACTATCACACAATAAATATTTCATTAATCATTTTAGGTAAGATAAATGATATATTTAGAAAGCGTTTGGTATGCATCTAGAGTTAATTTAATTTAATCCGAGCTTATTAACTAAAATTAACTCACTCTAATAGTACCGAATTATTTTTTGGTAGTTGTTAGTGTTTTAAAACTAAGTGGTTGTGTCATTTACGGTGCCAGTGAAAAGTGGGGCACAAATAAATAGTCTTAATATCGCCTGAAATGAGAGATGAATTTCAATAATTAATTCATCAACAGTGACGGGCTTTACCGCGCTAGAGATTAACTCATCAACAGTGACGGGCTTTTCTGTAAAATATATAGTTAATCTGCAAATGTTTTATAACACACAAATAGAAAGGTGGTTGCTTGTAATGTATGCATTTCTCCTTATTTTTTATGTGAAACCCATCATTATTGTCTATTGTATCAATCGATTTAATTTTTTAAATTATACAATATATATCATTGATGAAAATTAAGGAATAATATTTGTCGTTATTGCTATACAATTCGCCATTTTGTAGTGTTTCGGCTCGTACGTTTCGTTGCTAGCGCTGTCTATTTCTCTTTCTTTTTCTATTTTTTCTATTTAATTTGCTTTGGGAATTTTTATTTAGGTTGAGTGTGAAAGATCAATTAAGTTGAAATAAATGAAGTGCGGGAGGGGACCTTTAGTCTTACAACGACAACATATTGCCCTACTCTTAACTAATGTCCTGCTAGCCAATTTCCACAGCTACTTTTCTGCTATATTTATGGACCATCAAATCAAAGTGCATGCGCATTTGCAATATATATCACACGGCTTATATTTTCATCGAACTGATCTAGAAGTTATCTCATCCGTTATTGTTATCAATGAGTTGTTACTTCTTAAAATCTCCTATCAAATTCCAACGCGAAAATAGGAGGGACGGATACGGGAAATAACAATGCCTATTTTACATCATAAAAAAAATGCCTATTTTACATCATCAATGAGTTATTATTATTATTATTATTATTATTATTATTATTATTATTATTATTATTATTATTATTATTATTATTATTAT
>JBBMKE010000011.1:5396563-5408306 GCA_037834125.1 Lippia alba | reverse complement strand
AAATAAAAAAATTATTAGTATTTAAATATATTAAAATAATTTTTTTATTAATATGTATTCTATAATTATTTTTAATATAATGAGATAGTGTTATATTGAAAACTAAAATTAAAAATTAAAAATATAAGCAGAAAGAGATAAAAATTATATAAAAGAGAAAAATAAAAAAATTGAAATGATGAGAGATAAAAAGAAGTTAGTAAAACGTGAAGTGATGACAGAGAAAAAAGAAGTTAGAAAACATGGGAGTTTGAATTAAAACAAATAAATACATAAAAAAGAAAAGAAAAAAAATTTAGAGACCATGACACCACAATCTACCCTGACGCTTAATAATATAGTATAGATAACAAGCAATGCGCTGCCAAATAAATCACAAGTGCATGATGTGATTAGCTACCGATTACTCGAACTATGCATGTTATACCCTTTCAAGAAAAATCTTTGTCATTTTTTTTCTTTTTATAATAACTTATTAGCTAGCAATAATATTTGGTAAACAATAATAATATTGGAGCAATTTATTTTTCCAGACAGCTGCTCGTGAGGCAATGATAAATGCACGGCCTTTGGTTTCTGGGCTCGGCTCGTTAAGTGTAGCAGATTCCTTAGACAATGTAGGCAAAGATAATTTGCAATCTCAGGACAGTTTTGGAAGGTGGATGAGCACTATCATTGCTGATTCTCCTGGATCATTAGATGAAGCTCTGGAGTCTTCAAGTATTTCAACGGGACAACAACCCTTCACGTCTCCATCAATGGACAATCATCTCTCTTCTGCAGTGGATCAAATATTCAACATAACCGACATCTCGCCTTCGTGGGCTCCTTCAACAGAACCAACAAAGGTTCTTCTTTCTTGCTGTTCTTTCACCTTACTATTTGTTCTCTCACTCACCTGTTTTCGAGAGTGTTTCGTATGCATGACTTGAACATTGTATTATAAACTTACTTTGAAAGGGGTCACAAGGTAAAACTATGTGGATTGAAGGTAGCATCTTTTAGCTAAAATTAAAAATTGTCATAAAAGTTGGTCGATGGACTCACTCGTCCCAACAATGTATACATATAAATAAATAATATCTTTTGTGGTTACTCATAGATAATATTTTTCAATATTATACTATAAATTACCTTAGTGAAGAAAATTCTTTAGCTACGCCACATAGCGTGCTAGGTTTGTTGGAGCAAGAAATTTAACTATGGGAGGAGAGGAATAAGAATATTAGTCTATAACTAGCAAGCTTGATATTTTAGGGGGCATATATGTGTGTGTGTTGATCCAGCTCGAAAGTCTCACTTTTGTAACAGCTTTAACTTTTAAATGAGATGATCTTCCAGTATCTACAAGCACATCATTTCTCAACTGGATGATTGTCATGCAGGTCTTAGTGGTTGGGTTTTTCAATGGGGGACAATTACCCCAAACAGATTTGACTTTACATCTTGCATGTGGAGACTCCCTTTATCCGGTTCAAGCTGTACAAGCCGGAGTATTTCGTTCTGTAATTTCACCTCAAACTCCTGGATTGGTGAATCTCTATCTGACTTATGATGGCCATCAACCCATCAGCCAAGTTTTCGCCTTTGAGGTCCGAGAACCCGTGGCACCCCATAAAGCACCACCTTTGGATGATGGATCCAACTGGGATGAATTCCGGCTCCAAATGCGGCTCACTCAACTGTTGTTTTCGTCCTCCAAGAAGAATATCCTGAATATATTCTCCAATAAAGCATCCCAAATCACCTTAAAGGAAGCCAATGCATTTGCTCAGAAAACGGTACATATCTCCAACTATTGGGGTTCTTTGAGCAAAATGATTGACGACCCCCGAAATCAGTTTCCCCAGGCCAAAGATAGATTGTTTGAGTTGGCTTTGCAAAATAGACTTCAAGAATGGTTGCTAGAGAAAATATTAGCAGGGTCCAAAATTTCAGAACGTGACGAACGAGGTCAAGGTGTGATCCATTTATGTGCAATCCTAGGCTATACTTGGGCAGTTCTCCCGTTTTCGTGTTCCAACTTGTCTATGGATTATCGAGACAAATCCGGATGGACAGCTCTACATTGGGCTGCATATTATGGAAGGTACAAAACCAAATCACTTTTGAGTTAATCAAAACTGAAACTGATTAAATTGTTCTACTTAATTGCTCATTGGGGTTAAAGAATACAGGTTCCTGACCTTTCATCATACTTGCATTTTAGTGCCCGATCTTTGCTACGATGTGTTTGTAGTATCCGAGCAAAAAAAATGTTAAATGATCAAATATCGGTAAATCTCACATTTATTTTTAAACGAAAATAATAACATTACCCATCAAGTTAGCCATTAGTAAAGTAAATTTACATACTAAAAGTACCAAAATAATTCTTTTATTGTCATCTCTAGGGAGAAAATGGTAGCAGCTCTATTATCAGCTGGGGCAAAACCATACTTAGTAACCGATCCAACTTCGGAGAATCCTAGCGGATGTACTCCAGCTGATCTTGCTTCGAAAAGTGGTTTCGAAGGTTTAGCAGCTTATCTTGCTGAAAAAGCTTTGGTAGCACAGTTTGCTGACATGACAGTGGCTGGAAATGTAAGCGGGTCCCTCCAAACCACAGCCTCGAACGAGACAGAGAACCCCAATCTCACTGATGAGGAATTGTTGTTAAAGGACACGTTAGCTGCTTACAGAACAGCAGCTGGAGCAGCTGCACGTATACAGGAGGCTTTCAGAGAGCATTCGCTCAAAATAAGGACAAAAGCTGTTGAGGAAGCTAACCCGGAAAAGGAAGCAAGGAGCATAGTTGCCGCAATGAAAATCCAGCATGCCTTTAGGAATTATGAAACGAAGAAGAAAATGGGAGCCGCCACGAGAATCCAGTGTAGGTTTCGTACTTGGAAGATTAGGCAGGAGTTTCTTAACTTGCGCCGCCAGGCTATCAAGATTCAAGTAAGTGGAAATGGATTTTTGCATATACATATATATACATAAGAGAGACTTAGATGGTGTTTGGCTGATCTTAGAAGCTCTTTATATTGGTTGAATAAGGGGAATTGGTTCAAATATACATAGTTATAGGGAAGATGGCATAAACAACACAAAATTGCTTAAAATTTTCCCTTTCCAATCATGTGCAGGCTGTTTATAGGGGTTTCCAAGCCCGTAAACAGTATCGCAAGGTCATTTGGTCAGTCGGAGTTCTTGAAAAAGCCATCCTGAGGTGGCGTTTGAAGCGAAAAGGCTTCCGTGGGCTCCAGGTTGAATCCGACGAAACACTTAAAGATCCAAAACAAGAAAATGACGTGGAAGAAGATTTCTTCAGAGCAAGCAGGAAACAAGCTGAGGAGCGTGTTGAGAGATCCGTTGTCAGTGTGCAGACAATGTTTAGATCAAAGCGAGCCCAAGAAGAATACAGAAGAATGAAACTAGAACACAATAAAGCTAAGGTAAACAACCAAAGCATCTGTACTTTCTATTGTCACCTGATTTAACAATTTCAGCTAAGGGTCTAACTTACGTTTTCGTTTCTACAGCTGGAATATGAAGAACTTCTCCATCCTGATGCCGAAATGGGATAGGAAACGACTGGTACAGCTACGTCGTCTACGATATTTTGTGCAGGCTTATGTTGTTGTATGAATGCTTGTACATGATGTAGATGCTGTTAGATTAAGCTAGGTGCTTCTTTCTTAACCCCCCTACCCCCTAATAGGAAACATAAAGTGTGAGCTTATAACTGATTAGAACTTCAATATTTATCTAACTTTGTTATATGGGGTTTCTTGTAATTCTTGCTTTGTTCTAACTTCTAAGTTTTTCTCTTGTTTGAGAATGGTTTTTAGCTTGTGAAATTGGTGTGTATTGAATGCACTCTTTCCAGTGGCTAATTTATGAAAAATGGCACCTGTAATTATTCCTTGAATCATAGCTAATGTCATAAACAAGTTCATAAGCATATCATTTCTTCCTTTTGTCTTTCCACAGAGGCCAAGTACCATAATCTTTTCATTTCATACCATCACTCACCATACAAACATGCAGAACATTCATGAACAATTTTCCATTCTATATACAAGTCTTTATACATCACATATAACCCCACGCACTCGATACACGACAACTACAAACGTTGTTCGTAAGCAAACTGAGCTACTTAATGTATTGCGACAGCCATCTGAAACCCTCACCATACCCCATCTTCCTGACAATGCTGCACATGAAAACCTCAAGTGGTCTTACGTTTGTGCCCTCAAGGTCGACTTTGCCCTTACCCGTTGTGACACCTGTTAGGCCCATGTAGTAGCGTAGTTCATCCTCTGAAGCAGCATATGGTATATCAATCTTGTTGCCAAGAATCAGAAACGGGACATTTGTTAAGGACTCATCCGAGAGAAGGGCGTCGAGTTCTTTCTTTGCTTCAGCAAATCTTTCTTTGTCATAGGCATCAACAAGGTACACCACAGCATCAACCTAATATAAACATACACTTATAGATCATGATTCATTCAAATTCTCAAGGAAAACACTAAAATAATTCAGAAAAATACATTAACATGAGCTACAAATGACCATAATGATAATACACGAAAAACAAGAAGAAAACAGAATCTGATAATCAAAGGTATTCCTGCTCATCTAACTTCTAAGTTCAAAAAGACCAAATAAGTTATTAGTTATTACACATAAACCCAATATTATGCATAACATCCCATCGGAAAAATGAAGCTTAAACTACTCAATCCTTCAACAAATATAGGGTCGCAGAAACAATTCAAAATTCAACTTCACTAGCTCAGAGCACAAGAGAATTACATACAATTCGAAACGAAAAGAGCAGTTAAAACTTTCTGTTCCATCAATGATTCAGAAATATTAACCTGAGCATAGTAATCTTTCCAGACTCTTCGAGCAATCTGATGACCCCCCAAATCGAAAGCTTTGAACTTGATCTTCCCAATACTGAGTTCCTCCGATGTGGGATACTGAGTTGGTTGATGCTGCACCAGCCTCTGCATCAAAAAGCCACACCATCAATGAACTTCGCCACAGCAAAACATTCTACTTCCGTTAAAATCTTGCAATTTCAAAGCTAAAAACATCTAAAAATAATAATTCCAACAACTGATTACTCTATACACAGAGTCACACACATAAAAAGCTGCTTCTACGAATCACAAAGACAAAAGATACAATCAAAAACCCACACCATCAACGAAGTTCCCCATAGCAACACCTACTACTTTCCATTAAAATCTTGATAATTTCCAACCTAAAAACCACTAAAAACAACAATTCCAACAACTGATCACTCTATACACACAGTCACACACATAAAAACGTGCTTCTACGAATCACCAAGACAAAAGATACAATAAAAAACCCACACCATCAACGAAGTTCCCATAGCAATACCTTCTACTTTCGTTAAAATCTTGATATTTTCAAGCTAAAAACCACTAAAAACAACAATTTCAACAACTGATCACTCTATACACACAGTTACAGACATGAAAAAGTTGCTTCTAAAGAATCACGAAGACAAAAGAATCAAAACCTCATCTTTCAACATATAAAGCAAGGTGGTTTTCCCCGCATTATCGAGTCCCAAGAACAGAATCTTCGCCTCTTTCTGGTACAACCCCAACGTCGCCAATATCCCATAAAACCAATCCAAAAGAAACATCTTTTCCCCACTTTTCTCGGCGGAATTCGCCGCTAGAACATCAATCGAGAGAAACCCACTTCAGAAAACAAAGGATTTCACTCCAAGTGTCGGTGAAAAGCGAAAGAGAACTGAGAATTGAAGCAGAAAATGGAAGAATCGTAGAAACAGGGAGAAGTTGAATAAGAAGGAAGTGTTGCTTCAGGTGATATTTCTAGAGGGTACGTGAATGACTGACTACCGGCTGAACCGGTGGAAAATGGAGGTATATGTGCTGACGTGGAGGGGAATAGCCGGTTAAATGGAGGGATCTATGTTACGTGGACGGTTTCGAATGGGCGAAAAGCGTCATCAAGAAAGTGATGGAATTATTGTAAAGAAACTACATTTTAGCACACCTTCACTGATAAATAAATTCGAATTTAAATCTTTTTTTTTAAAAGCCATTTAATCATCATTTAAAGTAACACGTATTCTCATTGCTTTCTTAATCTCTTATTAGGAATACAAGGGATATAATCGATATTTTGGTACATTTATTATTCGTTCTTTCTCAAATAAGTAATGTAGTTCAACAATTCGAATACATGTTAATTTAAATCATTTTTCTAAAACAATAAACCTTTTAATTATTTAAATTAACACGTATTCTCATTGTTTTCTTATTCTCTTATTAGGGATATAATCGACATTTTGATATATTTTTTATTTGTTCTTTCTTAAAAAAGTAATATAGTTTAGTAATTCGAATACATGTTAATTTAAATCATTTAAAAAAAAACCTTTTAATCATTTAAATTAACACGTATTCTCATTGCTTTCTTAATCTCTTATTCGGGATATAAGGGATATAATCTATGATGCATGGACACGGACACGGCGCCACGGACACGACACGACACGGATACGGCGACACGAATTTTTTTTTGAATTTTCCACGTGAGGAGTGTCGGACACGGTGTCCGACACGCGTGTCCGACACGGCACGACACGGCAAAATGATATTTTTAGAAGTGTCGGTGCATTAGAAGATATAATCAACATTTGATACATTTTTTATTCGTTCTTTCTCAAATAACAATAATTCGAATACATGTTAATTTAATCAAGATATCGCTATTACATATAATCAAATATTAAGCATTGAATCTCTAAATACTAATTACTTATGTCTTAATGATTGAATCATACTCGAACTTATAATAAATTAAATATAGAAAAAAAATGTGAATTTGGGTTTTTTCAATTTCTTTTATGGTCACAATCAGGAGAAAGGAAACAAGAACAAAAAACTACAAATCAAGTCAATATTAAGTAGATAGATCATAGCACGTGGAGATTCAAATCCACTTGATACGGCCCAAATATTCATAACCAAATTTAGCTAAAATATAATGTGAAAAATTCAGATCACTTAATACGATATAAAGACCCATGATCAATTTTAGCATGTGAAGATTCATCACTCAACACAATTCAAAATTCATGATCAGTTTTAGATAAAATATAGTACAAAAGGTTCAGATCACTCATTACTATCCAAATTTTAGCTAAAATGTCAATATAAAAATTTCTATTAGCTTGATAAAATTAAGGGAAACGTTTTCTCATTGGCTATTAGGGTATTTTCCAGGGGCAATTATAATTTATAAGAGCGAGCATAATTCAGCTCCACAAGATCAAAGATTCAAAGAACATCTACCAATATGAATCTGAAAAAGATTTCACTTTAAAAACAGTCAAATAATAGCATGACACTATTATAATCCAATCCCAACAACAAAAATCCTAAAACACCATATTACTGACTCAAACCACAAGAAAATTGAAGTTCTGAAATACAAAACTGAGTTCTTGCTCATCTGCAGAATAGTAAACTCAAATCTACTCTTCTCCGCTGGCTTCCTCACCAGCCTTCTTGTTGTGCTTCCTCGCGTACCTCTGGTTCCTCAAGAACTTGGGGTCCATCTGCCGAGAAATCAAGAAAATTACAGTGAACCACACATACACACACTTGAAGACCGAGAAACACACACATTGCAATTAAGAATAGCATTAGAGTCAATCACACATATACAGACACTCTTGAACACTGAGAAACACGCATACATAAACAGACATTGCAATCAAGAATAATATTACATCGCAGTCAATCACACCTATACTTGAACACTGAGAAACACACACACGTATATAAACAGACATTGCAATTGAGAATAATATTACAAACACTTATAATTGAGAATAATATTACAAACACATAATCTTGCTAATGATGGTGCAGTTTGTAGTGCTAGAGGTGGAGTTTGATCGGGTGAACGTGAAAACGAATGTTTAAGAGCTACACCGAATCATTAAATATTATGCCCTTAAGATGCATATAATATCACTCTTACATCAAGAGCAGATTAACCCCAAAGTTCATGAAAGTAGATAAGACAATCACAAGGTTTGCAAAAAATTCCTTTATACATAAGTTCTATACCAACTTCAATCAAAAAACTACTAACCCTACACATCTGGGGTTTGGAAATTACACATTAACCTATTATCCATGAAGGTTCACGAGAATTTAGTAGTGAGCTGAACACATTTTACCTTTGCGGTTTAATTTGTTAAGAAAAATAGAAATATCCAAATTCTTTTTAATATGAAATTAAAGCGACCCCTTTTTTTGGGATAATTTTCTTCAAATTGTGGATAATAGAAACACACACACTGCAATTCAGATTAATAATACAGTCAATCACACATAAACACACACTTGAACACTGAAAACCACACACACAAACACATTAATTACGAACACAGAAAAGGGAATTAGAAAGAAAGGGTACCCCTTTGGTGGAGGTGTTGCGATGGCGCTTGGGCTTCTTGATCCCGTTCCTGTGAGCCTTGTAGGACTGGTTGTGAGCGGTGTGGTTCTTTGACTTCGCCATTGATCTTCTCTTCTCAGCTGAAAATAAAGAGATACAGGGAGATTAACTACTCTACATTCATACACAGACATATCCAGATACATACATCAAATATCACGCGGCGGAGATGCGGTGGTTACCCGATGGAGAGGGCGGCTATAATGTGATCGGAGAATTTGGGAAATTATGTGTTTTTAGCTATTTATAGTAGCCCTTGAAACCCTAGCTGTAGAGATAATGAATGCACCAAGGAATATGGGCCCAAGGAATTTGGGCCTGAAGGCCTGGGCTGTAATTAAAATTGTGTTTTTGGTTGCTCTGAGCCTCTGGCTGTAATTTTAAATAAAAACATAAACAGTTATTAATTATAGAATTTCTAATACACATTTGAACTCCAGAGCATTCGCGAAATCTTTTACTCGTTTCGTTTCCCCTCTCTCGTCTCTACTCTGAAACCAAACCAGATCTCATGGCTGAAGCGGAAAACCTGGACCTGCTGGACCTGTTTCCAGTTGGCTGCACCCATTGCAATATGCGCTTCTCTTGCTTGAAGCGACTTCACCTTCACAACAAGCATGTGCATTGTAGCATTTTGGGTAACGAATGTGAATTCTGCGGCAACTGCATGGCAGATCAGCTGGCGCTTGGGATTCACATCCATGAAGTTCACGGAGTAGTCGGAGCTGGAATCGGTGTGGTCGTAGGCCTGCGCCGCCGTCCGCGGAGGCAGGCGCCGGCGGATCAATTTTGAGCCAAGGACCAAAGGTAAATGTGCGAAGAGAATAGTTGGATTCAGATTAATATTTGATGAAATCACCGATTCAACAAGTAAAATACGACTCTAATGAACTACAAGTCTATTCAATTTCTCTAATTAGCCTAATTAGGTATTGATTTCTATGTTAACGTCCTAATCCAAGTCCTCAGGGCATTCTATAGTCTAATTAGTTATTGATTTCAATTTTATCTTCGAGTTTAAACATTGGATTCTTATTGGCACAGTGTTTGTAATTTGTTGCGCTTACATATATGACTAATATATTTGGATGATTGGTGTACTTGTCTCCATGATATTCACCGAATGAAACTGCATGTTAGATTGGTATCTGATGTCTCCGTGTTTGTACTATGTTAGCTTCATTATGTAAGTTAAAATTTCCAAGCATTGCAGAGAATTTGTAGCATCTCTTAATTTTTTTTACACCTGGGAATTTGTGTCATTAGTTTTTGGTTTACTGAATAAATAAATGTTCATGTGCAATTAATTCAATGACAATTAATTAGACTAGTATATTCCTATTTTCCAGCTACTTTATTGTAATGTAATGAAATAAAGAACAACCGTAATTAAGGTTGCTCGGCATGTTTGATGTGATTTATATTACTAGGCTGCTCTCATGTTTGATGTGGTTTGTATTGCTAGGTTGCTCGTCATGTTTGATGTGGTTTGTATTACTAGGTTGCTCGTCATGTTTGATGTGGTTTGTATTACTAGGTTGCTTGTCATGTTTGATGTGGTAATATGCTTCATTAGGGTATGAATTGGTTCTTTCAATATTAAAATATTGACGAAAAAATCCATGTTTATTGAAGTAGTGAAAGTTAAATTTGAGTAAATCGTTTTTCTTGACTGCCATATATTATAAGTGCATCTTGTGCTGATCTGAAGTTTTCCATTTTGTGTTAATCTGAAGTTTATCATCTATACTGATGCTGTTTGTATGCGTTCGAGTTTGGTATGCTTATTGAATTTTTATTTTGTGTATGTTTTCCCCTTCCATTTTTAATTGGACAGCACTACGATTAGTTGTCTTTAGTTGAACTCAATGGCTCTCATGCGCTTGCCTTTTATAGTCTGAACTTTTGGTTGGTCTCAACTTCTTGTTTTTGGATTTATCTTTTGGATGAGCATGGTTAGTGTTTTCCTTTTGTAATATTTAGAAGGTATTATGTTTCTGAGTCTGTTCTTTTGGTATATGTAGTTACTAACTGACAACTTACTTTTCTTTTGACATATCTAGGTCACAATTGAAAATATACTTTTCTTTTGTGCACATTGGTTGGGTCCACTTGGCAATGCCGATGTAGGGTGGGTCGACAAGGGGGGTTAAAGCAATGTAGGTTGGGTCGACATGGGGGGTGAAGGCGACCTATGTGAAAAGATCAAGGTGACAAAAAAGTGTGAATCTAGGCAACTACTAGCGATTCAGCTGTGATTCATCATTATATGGGATGAAGAAGGATGGTCTAGTATGAAAGTATTACTGGTGTCACCTAAAGTAAAGAATGTCAATGAGGATATCTTGTTGCGGTTAAAACACTTTATGGAAGTTTAGGAGGTTCTGATGGATCAGAGGGAGAACATTCTGATAAATGATGGCTCTGCTACGAGCGAGAAAAGGGATTCTCAGGACCCTGTATGCGTGCACCTCATTACCATTAGTGTCGTATTCTCAGGACCCTGGCGTGTTTGGTTTGGCTTATGCTTAACGTAGGTGGTTTGATTATGGGACCAGGTGTTTTGTTTGCATTGACCCCACGTATGCCATTCATGCATCAAGACCATTGTCTTACCAGATAGTTTATAATATTTATTTATCCGAAGTGTTTATATTTCAAAGTTTTAAGTTTTTTGATTTTTTGGTTTTATTCTAAGTGTTTATACTTCAATGGATGAGTGAGCTTGTATTTGAAATGCTTACAAAATTAATTATTATAGTTGAAAAGTGTGGAATCTCTAACAAGAGTCTGATGTTGGAAAGTACAATCAAAATTTCGTGGAGCTCGTATTTGAAATTCGCTGCTTGATATATATTCAATTGATAAAAAAATGCAAGAAAAATGCAGTCAGCTATTCCCAATCTACCAAATATGAACTATCATTACCCAGACTATTCTCAAAAAGAACAAAAGTGACAAAAAGATTGAAGCAACTGGCACTGATGGCGTTAAAATAGGCTTTTCCAGCTTTCGAATTGATGAAAAATATGTGGTCTGATGATTGCTTGAGTTCTGCCTAAAGCACGGTCCTCAAACATTGGCTCTATATTGTTATCTCTTTATGGAATACGGATCGAGTGACACTTGACTTGAGCGTGATTTGATGAACTAGCAACTCTACATGTATAAATAAAAAAATATTATTATATAAATAATTAAAATTGATTTTATA
>JBBMKE010000011.1:5331096-5342003 GCA_037834125.1 Lippia alba | reverse complement strand
AAATTGCACTTCACAAATAAAAAAAAAATTAAAAAACTTGGGGGGGGGCCGGGGGCTCCGTCAATGTCTATATATGTTATATTTTTATTAAAACTAGGCAAAAAAAGAATTTCTTTAGGAAATAATAAATTTTCATGTTTCTCTCCTCTTGAAATTTCAAATTTTATTTATTAATGCATTTTCTTTTTAAACACACACAGTCACGCACTCTCGAGAGGCTGATCATTGCTATGCAAAAAAATTCTTAACTAATTGAATTATTTCCTAATGGCTAACCTTGTAAAAACTTGATTTCGTCATTGGTGTTATATTTGTATAAACTGCAAATTTCCTTTCAACCTTGGATAAAAATTATTCTGCAAACTAATCTTTCCTCCAATTGTTTTTCACTAACTTTGATTCTTGAAATTAAATCCAAAGTCATACCAAAATATCAAATAAATATCAAATTGTTGTCATATAATACAGTTGAAATTGAACTATCCAGTTAGTATGTAACTTCGATCAGTGGTCACAGGAGCTACAACAACAGCCATGTATGTTTATTAACATTTGGCACCAACCATGGCGACTACGGCCCGTTTGGCAGGTTCAACAGCCATGACAAGGAATTCAATTTCTGCCTGGAAGAAGACCGCCAATTCGGTGGTTTTCATGGCAATGCCGATAGCAATGGTGTCAAATCCATCGGAGTATATCTCAAGCCAAACATGACCTTAGACTACTCCGTTAACAAGGATGATGATGTTGAGCTCATGAAGGAGGGTGGAAATTGGGAGATATTGAATGGGCTTCAAGAGTAATCTTTGTTCTAGTTGAAAATGTCATTTATTTGATCACAAAAGTGTGCATGATAATTATTATTTTTGTTCTATGTAAATTTATCAATGAGCTAGCTAGATTTAAATGTCATTTTGTACTCAATAATGTATACTCTATTATTAAGTGCAAGAGACAAATGTAGTCTCTTGATTGATTTCTTTTTTTTATTTTTTCCTATACAGAACGAGTGTTACTATTAATCTATTATCTCTATTTTTCTTAAACTCACTTTTATTATCCTTTTTATTATTTTTCAGATATTTTTTAATTCATATTTTAACTATTTCCTATTAATGTACAATATATTAGAATAAATAATTTCATTTCATACATTTAATTTTTTTTTTCACACACATGGAGTGTACAAAATTTACTAGTACTAATAATTCAAGGGATTTGGTTTTTTTAATGGGATGATTATTGATAAAAATTTAATCATATAAAAGATATATATTGATAGTTGAGAAATTATGTAAAATATCTTAATATTTGAATCAAAAATTCAGAATACTAAAAACCCCATGAGAAATTACAAATAATACCATGCTCAACTATGAAAACGTTTTTCGTAATTGAAAATCGTATCAGATTTGGTTACATAAAGGTTTTTGGTTCTTAATGAGGATTCGATTCATGAAGATCGTACGATAATTGACAGTCGGTCTTGCTATTAGATCAAGCTATAAGTGGTCGAGGCACTCTTTTTGTCGGTTTTCCCTGACCTTGGGTGGTCCTTAGAGTGCATCGGCCAGTTGATGCCCTCCGGCGTGGAAGGTAAAGTGGTCAAACTGATCGATCACTAAAGATAATGATGTGTCATGTTTTTAAGAATTGGTGACATGTCATATGTTGGGGAAAAATTTGCCACGTGTGCAGTGATTCAGGGTCATGTGGCATTACAAAATTCAAATTAATTTTTTGAATTAAAATTAAAAAAATGATATATAGGTAAAAAAAAAGACATATATTAGAGGTTGAACAACATCACAAGACAATTAATTTAATTTCTTGAATATATAAAAATTCATAATGTTTTATTCAAAATAATTGCCATTTCACTATAAGAACTTATGAGAAAAAGAAAAAAAATTAAAATCTTTTAGCATCTATTCATCTAATTCACAATATTCCAATTTTCTTCTCTATCACAAAAATTAAAACTTCACAAATAGACAATTGGCGCCTCTTTAATGTTGAATTCTCACTAGACTCCCCAAATCCCCAAATTTTAGAGGGAGAATCTCCGGTTTCTCCGCCGACGCCATGGAGATCGCTCCGGCAAAGGAGTCGCCGGCGGTGGCGGAGCCATCTTCGTCCTCGTCAGCTTCCGGTGAGCTTCCATCGGCGATCAATTCCACCAGCAATAATGATGTTCTAGGTAAAAAGGTGATGGGAAGTAACGATTTGTTGGATGATGACGAGGAAGGAGACGTTTGCCGCATTTGCCGGAATCCTGGCGACACGGATAACCCGCTCAGTTATCCCTGCGCATGCAGCGGCAGTATCAAGTTTGTTCATCAGGATTGTCTTCTTCAGTGGCTCAATCACAGCAACGCTCGACAATGCGAGGTTTAATTGCGCGATATATATATATTTTTTTTCAGTTGTTGATAGTAGTGATTACTGTTTTGCATTTTGAGAGTTGTAGTTGCTGTTTGGATGAATTGAGGAGGTTCTTAACTTAGCTGGGTAGTTGAATTAGTGTGAGATAGTGAATGTGATGTGAAGCCGATCGTGGAGAACCTCAAATGACAATGAAATGATCGATTTTTTGGCTACTATGTTTCCTCCTAGATGAGTATGAATATGGTTATTGGCCTGATTTTTAAGCTCTACTGTATTATGTGTTGCATTCTCCTTTTCTAGTAGGTTCTTTAGATATTGTGATTCCTTTGCTTCAATTGCTGTTGTCAAACACATGGTTAGGTGAATTTTGTACCTGTAGCTGATTTTTTCGTTCTTCCTTTGGACACATAATGCAGGTCTGTAAACATCAATTTTCTTTTTCTCTAGTTTATGCTGATAATGCTCCGGCAAGGCTTCCTTTTCAGGAATTCATCTTTGGTATAGCTATGAAAGCTTGCCATGTTGTGCAATTCTTTCTGCGCCTAAGTTTTGTGCTTTCTGTTTGGCTTCTCATTATTCCTTTTATCACCTTTTGGATATGGCGATTGGTTTTTGTTAGAAGTTTTGGTGAAGCCCATAGACTGTTTTTGAGTCATCTGTCTACAACTTCCATTCTCACGGACTGTCTACTTGGATTTCTGCTCTCTGCTATCATCATGTTCATTTTTCTTGGGGCAACATCACTGAGAGATTACTTTAGACATCTACGAGAACTTGGAGGACAAGATGCTGATAGAGAGGACGAAGCAGATAGACATGGAGCTCGCCCGGCCAGATGGCATGCTGCTCAAGCCAATATAAACATTCCTGTTGAAGGGAATGGTGAAGCTGGTGGAGCACAAGGAATTGCTGGTGCTGGTCAGATAATCCGTAGGAACGCAGAAAATGTTGCAGCCTGGTGGGAAATGCAGGCAGGTCGCCTTGAAGCCCATCTTGAACAGATGTTTGATGGCATGGATGATGCTGATGGTGCGGAGGATGTAGCTTTTGGTGAACTAGTTGGCATGCAGGGACCTGTATTTCATCTAGTTGAGAATGCATTCACAGTGAGTGTTTTGTTTTATCATTTTCTAACTCTTACAATTATAGATGGCATGATACGCTGCTTCCGAATCTTCATTGATAGTTGGCGTGTTGTTTATGGTTATATTAAGCTTATTTTAATTCTCGATGCACTCTGAGAAATTGTGTTTAAGGATTATGGTTTTACATTTCATATTCTTGTTCATGCAGCAGAAAAAGACATTTTACATACAGCTATTTTGTCCTGCAGGTCCTTGCAAGCAATATGATATTCCTTGGAGTTGTAATATTTGTGCCTTTCTCGTTGGGACGTGTTATACTCTATTACTTCTCGTGGATTGTGCCTTCTGCTACAAGTCCAGTGTTATCCACTGTTGTTCCACTTACCGAGTCAGCACTTTCCTTGGCCAACATTACAGTGAAAAGTGCATTCACTGCAGTTGTAAATTTGACATCGGACAACCATAGAGATAGTTTTCCAGGGCAGGTTGCTGAGAATCTGGTAGCAAATGTAACTATACAAACTGAGGTTTCGAGCAACATGACTTCTACACTTGCTGTATCAACTGGGGCATCACGACTCACTGATGTTACTGCTTTTGCCGTTGGCTATATGTTTATACTTTCACTAGTCATCTTGTACCTTGGGGTTCTTACCTTCCTTTGTTACTCTAGCGGAGAACCTTTGATCATGGGGAGGTTCTATGGTATTGCTTCCATTGTCGGAACTATTTCCTCCCTCTTCAGACAGTTTGTGGCAGCAATGAGACACCTAATGACTATGATAAAGGTTGCTTCCCTTCTGGTCATTTACCTTGGAGTTTGGCTTCTAATGTGTGGTTGGTGGCTTGATGTTTGTACTATAAGGATGTTTGGGAGGTCAATTTCACAGAGAATTGAGTTCTTCTCTGTCTCGCCACTGGCAAGCTCCTTGGTTCATTGGGCTGTTGGAGCTGTTTTCCAGATTAAATTATGTACCTTTGTCCGCCTTCTTCGAGGGGTACTATCCGTATTGAAATAACTATTACATGATATACAGTTTTGGTATTAAAGTTTTTATTTTCACAACCTTCTGATTCATATATTTATCTCTTTTAGGTTTTACGTGATGAAGTTTATTATTTTCTTGAAAAGCCTGCCGATCCTAATTTCAACCCATTCCGAGATCTGATTGACAATCCTGTGCACAAGCATGCTCGTAGATTTTTGTTGTCTGTTGCTGTTTATGGGAGCTTGATAGTGATGCTCGTGTTTATGCCAGTTAAACTTGCAATGCAGATGGTTCCTTCCATTTTTCCACTGGAGATCTCGTATGTTGCTCCACAATTTTTTGGGAAAGTAATTTGTGTAATTCTGTTAATGTACCAGCTTTGTTATAACCTATAGTTTGCACTTATTATTTGCAGTGTATCTGATCCATTTACCGAAATTCCTGCTGCTATGCTTCTCCTTAAAGTATGCATTCCTTTTGCTATTGAGAATTTTAAACTGCAACAAACTCTCAAAACCCTTCTTCGGTATTGGTTCACTGCTGTTGGCTGGACACTTGGTTTAACTGATTTTCTACTCCGCAAACCTGAGGATGAGAATGTAAATGGGGATTTGGGGAGACAAGATATAGATCATGCACAGGCTGGTGGAATGGAACGAGCCCTAGTCCCTGATGCAAACAGACCAAGGCACGTAGATACTAATGAGGAGGATGACAGTGATGAACCTGCTGATTCAAAGTAAGTTCCAATAATCATTATCGGTGATTTTCCACCTCAATGCCAAGATAACATCTATGACTTGCTTCCACGATCCTTGCTGGATGAACTAAACTAGCAAATTCTGTGGCACTTTTCTATTGATTTGCATCTGATGACTCACTTGCTAAAGCTTAGTATGTTGACTGTTTGGTTTGCAAAATTTAAGTCAGATTGCGACATTTATTTGCATTTGGAAGAGAGAAGCTCTTGGTAGGAGGAAAACAACTATTTCTTTCATTTAATGATAATTAGCTAGTTTCTTAATTTCAGTAGGTGTACTATATCTGCCAAAATAAATTATGCAGTTATGTGTTTCCGCCCCCAAAGAATTATAATCAGAATCGTTACAATTAGAGTGCTGATGAAAAGCAATACTCAAACCATATTGCTGTCTGCCTTTCTGAAGCCATTCCTTGTTTAGAGCTTTTTGATGAATAATATTTGCTAGATTTTGTCAGTTGTCTTATGTTGTCTGCTTGAATCTTCTAGCAGATGGTCCTTTGTGCTGCGCATCTTGCTATTGTTAGTGGTTGCTTGGATGACTCTGCTTGTTTTCAATTCGGCATTGATAGTTGTACCTGTCTCACTTGGGCGTGCACTCTTCAATTCTGTGCCTTTTCTCCCAATAACTCATGGCATCAAGTGCAACGGTAATATAAATGGTCAAATATGTCATACCCCGTTGATCATTGTGATACATTTTGAGAAGCTGAAACCTTTATATACATTTTTCTCTCTTCCAGATATGTATGCTTTTGCCTTTGGTAGCTATATCCTTTGGATGGCTTCGGCGGGAGCTCGATATTATGTTGACCTTATCCAAAAAAGGAGGACGAGGTTATTGCTCAGCCAGATATGGAAGTGGTGTGTCATTATTTTGAAGAGTTCTGTGCTGTTATCAATATGGGTAAGAATGTTTGGTTTTGACTGAATTTGTTTGGAATTTTACAGTCCTGTGCTAATTCCTATATTAATCATCTCCAGGTTTTTGTTATCCCTGTTCTAATTGGACTGCTCTTCGAACTACTTGTAATTGCGCCCATGAAGTTCCCTTTTGAAGAAGGTCCAGCTTTCCTTATATTTCAGGATTGGGCTCTAGGACTTATATTTTTGAAGGCTTGGACAAACCTGGTGAGAGATGATGTCATGAACCATTTTCATCTGTCTAATATCTTTTTCTTGGTCATTTTAAAGTTATTATATACGGTCTATGCATCTTTGTGTACTGATAGGTTATGTTGAACCACATTTTGGAACTGGTCGATGACAGCTGGCGAATCAAATTAATAAGAGTGAGGGAAGACGGTTTCGTAAGGCTCCAAGCACTCTGGGTGTTCCGCCAGATTATTTTTCCAATAGTGATCAGACTCCTTACTGCAATATGTGTCCCGTATATTCTATCAAGAGGTCTCTTCCCCTTCTTTGGGTACACATCGACTGTGAACTCGGCTGTTCATTGCTTTGCCTGGTTCGGATGTCTGGTCTTCACTGCGATGTGTTATTATGCCAAGCGTTTCCTTGTCTGGTTCAGTAATATCCGTAATACAATACGTGATGACCGGTATTTGATTGGCCGGAGGCTCCACAATTTTGGGGAGAAGACAGACTGATTCCAGTGACGGGCCCCACCAGCAAAATTCTAACTGAGACGTTGTATAGCTTACGAAGGGTTAGAGTTAGGCAAATGTTAATTGAGGCTAACGAATGTAGTTTATTTGCTTAGTTGTGAACTTGTGATTGTTGTGGATGTGGTCTATGGTGAAAGATGTGAGATATCCAACAATTGTCATGGTGAGTTTATGTCTGTTGCTGTGAAGTCACCCCATTGTAATCTTTTGTGAGTTGCTAACTCTTGATTTTCTGAAAAAAACTTGTAGTACTATAATTACTAAGCTACCAACTAATTTGATAAGTGAATACCATGCAAAGAAAAATTAACTAGGTTACATTATCTATTTTCCATCTCTCAATTTCTCCATAAATATGAACACTTGAGGGTCATGTACCAAATTAAAGATTTCATTTTACATTGATAATAATTATATTTTATTTAGGGGTTAATTACACTTGACACCCATTTTTAGATGAGGTAATTACAATTCGTATACCATAATTAGATTTAATTACAGACACCATCCACATGGAAAACAAAAATTACACTTAACATCCAAATAGTTAGTGTTTCACTTGAAAATTGATGACATCAACAAAAAATAATGTGAAAATTCAAAAATATCCCTATTGACCAAAGTCAATTTTAAAATGCGAATTTTACTATTGAATGTTTACTGTAATTATTTTATTTAGTATGGGTGTTAAATGTAATTTTCCATAACAATTTACAAAAAAAAAATCTTGTATAAAAATGAGCCATTACAAAAAAATCTTGTATAACTTTATCGATTTCGTAATCAAATTCAACCAATACAGTGTATTAAAACAAGAACAAAAAATTTCAGAGTTGTACGAATAATACAAATTCAAGATTACAATGTGGGCGCTTTTCAACTTGAGAATGTGAAAAAAAAATTGTGTAATGGTTTGAGATGTATGAGGGTTAAAAGGGAGATTTCATAATTATAATATTTTGGCTAATTTTTTTGAAATTATTTAATGACAAAAATGGGGGTATAATGGGTAATTCACAATAATTTTAATGGAATCCTAATGTTTTGGGTGCTAATTGTAATTTTTATTTTCCATGCGGGTGGTGTTGGTAATTAAATCTAATTATGGCATACGAACTGTAATTACTCTATCTAAAGTGAGTGTCAAGAGTAATTTATATAATGAATACATCTATCAAATACATCATATTTGATTTTAAATTTTTTGATGAGTTATAATGAATACATCTATCAAATACATCATATTTGATTTTAAATTTTTTGATGAGTTGCCTCATTCTCTAAAGAGGTGCATTTAATTGAATAAAGAGACTAGTAAGTAGTAACTCAGTACCGTAGTTTTTTATTTTATTTTATTACGCACACACTCCAAGTGGTTGCATGGATTCGAACTTGGGTCTTTACCTTCAGGAAAGAACCCTCACCCACTTGGCCAACCCCTATTGGCAACTCAGTAGTTGATGGTATAAAACAAAAAAATCATTTATATTATGATGTAAACAAAAAAAAATATGTAAATAGTTCTAACGTAAATGTACAACGTATAACTGTATAAGGTGGTGATTTTTTAACAAGTTCATAACTTTGGCCATGAACGATGGATTTCCATTGCGAATACTAACGAGTTTACCAGCATTTAATAAATTTTAGGGAAATGCCATGCTATGTAGTTGGGAAAATCATAAAATTGGTATACCATCTCACCCATTTTTACCGATTTAGAACGTTGATTTTTCCGGCGATAAAACAACCTCGCAACTCTAAAAAAATTACAAAACAATGCACATTTTTAGGTGAGCTTTGAAACCATCGCCAGAATAGCATCCAAGTTTTGCCACATGTTTTGCAGCTATGTAATTAATGGGATGGGTCTCCGGTGGGTCAAAGCTTATTCGGGTGAATTTGACATTAAATTGCAATTTTTTGAGAATTACGGGACTGTTTTATCACTGGAAAAGTTAGTGTACCAGATGGACAAAAATGTAGAAGATGGTATACCAATTTTGTAACTTTCCCTCATCTGGTTTGTTTCTTCTTTCCTCAGACAGATGTAATTGTCATTTTATGGGACGAATGATGTCGTAATTTGATTGGTTTCTTTCCTTGTCACCCACCAGCACTTTCAAATTTACGTATCCTTCCATACTCTTTGTTCTGATAGGATAAAGTTCGAAAAGCATTTTGTGGGAGATCAATCACGAAAGGAAGAAGTGAAGTGAGAGGAACCAACATTCTCTCTTCTAAATTAAACTTCATTTGTGTATAAACATGATGATATTATACCATACTGTACATAGTGCAGTATTTTCTTCGCAAAATTATTCGTTCGACCTTTTTATTCGGGCTGAAATGGGAGAAGATGATTCCAGTTATTTTATGAAGGTAGGCCCTGTGGGATACGTGGGAGGAAATCCTTGGGACGAAAAGGGAAATACTAAAGTTGTTCAGATATTTCTCACCCACTATGGAGAGAAAATCAAATCAATTCAGTTCCAGTATTATGCTGAGAATGGAACTCTAGTGCTGTCTAATACATATGGAAACAAAAGCAGCAGGGACTCCAATTTTGATGCTGTAAGTTTCTCATTTCATAGGTTGCCTGCTAATATTTTACAGAAAGTATGTATTAAACTTGCAGGTGAGGTTGAATTACCCAACCGAGTATATAACTGGGATTACTGCCCAGAAAACCAACCCACACATTTGTTCAATAACATTTAGTACAAATCTGGGAGAATACGGCCCCTTTGGACAATCACAACTTACAAGTTACAACCAACAGTAATGAATTCTGTATGAAGCTTGGAAAAGATCGTCAGTTTGGTGGCTTTCATGGCACTACTGAAGGTGGCGGTTTGATATCCATTGGACTTTATCTCAAGCCAATCATGAATTTAGAATACCTTCCCAAAGGGAATACTACTGAGCTGACAGAGGATGGTGAGCATTAAATATCTGGAGCAAGAATGGAGGAAAGGGATATATTTTCTGCTCGACTGCTCCTGTAATAACTCGCAGTAGTCGACATGTAATCTCATGCTATGTAATGTTAATTGGAATATGACGTATTTCCATTTATTGGATGCGAATACGATTCTGACAAGGGTGACTGATGTTTTTAAATACAAAATAAGTCCTATATGTAGGGATAAAACCAACATTTTAATGTGGTGAAGGGCGAAAATTTAAAATATAAAAATAAGGGGCAAAAAATTTTAATTAGATGGGCGAAAAGTTAGAATATCAAATGGCAAAAATATAAATATAAAAAAAAATATACATATGTGTTGACTTTATATTTTAAGAAAGATTGTCTACCATGTATTACGGGATCCTGATTCCCTATATTAGGCCCTAATTCTCCTTTATATCTTTCTTATCACTATTGTAATCAATAACACAGAATCAATGGAACCAAAACTTAATCTTTCACAATATGTTTTCTCTTTTCATCATGGTATCAAAGCCACACGATCCTAAAGATCTGTGATTGGCTTCATCATCTGCTCAACCCTCAACAATGGGCAACGAAGAACAAACCTCGTCGCCGGCGTTGTCCGAGGCAGCAACTATCCTATCCGAAAAAATAGCCAAACTCCTGCAAAACCATAAACCACAAAACTCACAATCAAATTCCGAAAGTCCCGTAACTATAGACATCAAATTAAACAGCAACAACTACACCTTATAGGCAATGATGCTTTTAATTGCCATCGGTGCACGAGGGCGGCTCAGCCACCTAACTGGCCACCCCGCACCGCCGGCTGAAAAGGATGAATCATATCAAGCCTGGAAACAAAAAGATCTCCAAGTCTTCGGTTGGATTACACAAGCAATCGAACCAAATCTGGTGACTCAGTTTATCCACTACCCCACAACGCGGGATCTGTGGAAAGGGCTGTCAACGACGTATAAGTCCGGTGAAGACAACCTTCAAATCTTCGATCTCATGACCAAAGCAGACCGAATTCGGCAAGAACAGACATCCCTTGAGGAATACTTCAGCATCAGCAAGAGTATTTGGGCGGAAATTGATAGACGGAGACCCAATCCGATG
>JBBMKE010000011.1:5298561-5319043 GCA_037834125.1 Lippia alba | reverse complement strand
ATATTTAAATAAAAAATAATATATTAATTTATATATATAAATACTTAATTAATATATAATATTATATATATATATATTATTTTTATACAAAATTAATTAAAAACTAATATATTTATTAAATTAATATATATTATTATGTATAAAAATATATTTAATTATTGCAAAAAAATCAATTTTTAATATAAAAAATATGATTTTATAAAAGCTCGAGCCGAGCCGCCACCGAGCCCTCGTCAAGCCCAACCAAAAAAAAAACGCTAAAGCTCGCTCGGCTCATTTGCATCCCTGATCCAACCTAGGCTATGTGGATTGTGTTTATCATAACTGCGTTCCCAAAAGTTCGAATTTGAGACTTATGGTTAAATTAGTGTAGCGCCAAACAACTAAACTAATTAATAAGAAATATCAAACTAGTTGGATTTGAATCTAAGATCAATTCGATTGATCTTTTAAATAATTAAAAAATTAAAATTATTTTTTGGATTAGCCGTTTAATATTACATAGGGATCGATGGAAATTTAAGATGATTAACAAATGACTATGTTCACTTGCAAGCTGTATGTGAGTATAAACATGCAGGCAGGCAGGCATGCATGGAGATCATTAATTGTGCCTTCTTGTGATTGTGAATATGTAATTCTTAATTTGCCTCAAAATTTAATGGAACATAGAGTGCAGTCTGCATGCAACCTCACCGCCCGTGCAATATGTCGCCTTGATCTCACAGACTCTTTTAATACCGTACAACCACGACCACCCAATATTATTATTATTATGTTTTTTTTCTTTTGCAACTGTGTTGGCCGGGTGACAAACATTTAATTTCCATGAGTAATAATATTCAATAACACATAAGATAATGACAAGAGCTAGGGTATTTACATCCAGTTCTTTGTATGTAGATTTGAAAATATATATTTTTTTATTTTCTCTAATTAATTAATAGGATATATATATAGTACTATTGTAGAGACCGTCAGCCGTTGGAAAATATATATTGGCCCGGTTTGATTTCCCAAAGTTTTGATTTATCGATTAATTGATATTTAATATCTTATTAGCTGTGTGCTTTTAGGTGCAATTTCACTACCAAATGCTTTGACTATCTCATTAAATTTTTATCGGACAAAAAGAAAATCTCATTAAACTTGTGTACGTTAATTAGGTGGTGGCTAAAGGAGTTGGAGATGAGTTTAGAATCTATTTTAATTATATTGAAAGATTGTACTGTAAATCTGATGGCTCCATCAAATTCAATTAATCAAACTGGTTAGATACATGTATAAATAATCGTCCCAAAACTTTAATGATCACCAGTTTTATCGAACCAGCTCCAAGTTAACTAATCAATTTTGTATTATTGTCCAAATTTACCTATTTTTATGTCTAGAATTTAGACTTATTGCCAGCTTCATCTTGCCAGCACCAACATCCTATTCCAAAAAGGAAAGGTACCAAAAATTTCGTCTGCCTTAGTCATGAATAATACAAATATCACAGACAGGAAACAACTCGATAATATAGCTATCTCTTACAATTCTTAGGCCAATAGTTGCCGAGACAATTACAAACACAGTTTGACCAAGAACCAATACTAATATCGATCCTAATCAACTATTTCACTTAATTTCAGTTACAACAACCAAATATATAAGGTAATCGAGGAGTGAATATTATGAAAGAGTGTTAAATGTTCCTCATCGAAAAGTTAGATGACCCCACTATAGCTGATATATGCATGTATCGATATAGTGTGAATTCATTTTAACATATGATTTAATCGTTGTAACAAAAGCACGTGCAAGTAGAGTCAAATAAGTCAAGATTTATACCCAAAAAACGTATTGGAAAAAAGACTTGCGAGTTACGAGTTTATGCTGGGAAATTTCGTTGATGTCCCATAGCTGTTGACAATCAGAGCACATCCGTACAAAAAAACGAAGCTTCCTGTACTTGTCCTTACGTCTGAGAAATCAATCTCTACAAATATTTAAATGCATTCAATCCCATTGCAAAGTAGTTATTATATATAACATTATAACATAAAGTTGTTACTATAGCCACTCTTATAATCTTCAAACCATATATTACGTGATCAATACCAAGTTTAGGCCAATTGTCGCGGGTCAAATACAAATCTTTGCTTCCAACTTCGATCCTATATGTAGAAATCGAAATCATTCGGATAAACACACACACATAGATCGCGAAAATGTCACGTCCCGAGCTCGATTTCGTTTCCCTAACCGAGCTCCACGACTCAGTAAACGAGTTACTCCACTCACCCACCACCAAGCAGGAGATCCTCCACCACGGCCAGGAAAAATGGGCTCACGAGGTCTCCGAAGCGTCGCTGAAAATGGCGGACTCTTGTGCCGCCGCCAAGGACCTCCTCCTCCTCGCCAGAGCATAGTTACCTAATACGCGGTACTCTTCGGTACGCGGAACGGGTACGGGTACGCAATACGCTAGTTTGCTAAAACATTGGTACGTCGGGGGTAGGCTTAGTCGGTACGTTGTTTTGATACGCGGTACGTTTATAATGATTAATAGGTACTCTTATTATATAAATACACCAAATTAGATACACATATGACAATTATATGATGAAATATATACAAATATATATATATGTATATAAATATTTTGTGTTACTAATTACTGAATTAACTATTTTGCTTGAACTAACCAACTAAAATCAATAACAAAGGCCTTAGAGATTCCATTAAACTCTATGTAAAAGCAATTCTAAGTGATAATAACAAATCAAAAAACATATATTTCCTTCAAAAAATCACTATAATTTGATTTGATGGATCTAAAATCGGTACGTCTAATTTAGAGTACCAATTCGAGTACCATAGAGAATTGGTACGCAAAAGTATTGAGAATTGGTACGCGAGTATTGGTACGCAATTCGCGGGGAAAAGAGAGTATTAGGTAACTATGGGAGGGCTATCCCAGATAATCATATAGTAAATAAACTTAATCTAGTGCAGCATAACATAGTCCTTCTGCTAATGTGGAACTTTCTGAACCCTGCTGCTTCTACGTTCTTGAACATCATTTCTTCCTTCGCAATTTCTGTGATCGATTTTCGAGTCATTTTCATGGATGTCTGTTGTGGGGAAGGGAAGTGGAATGAATTTTCGAAATGTTTTTGTTTGTTTTCGATGTTAACGAGGAAACATGTGTGCCATAGTTGTTGTTTAGTGAGTTTGCTTTGGTTTAAATTGTTGGAAAAGCAGATTCCATTGCTTCTTCAACTCTGTCGCTGAAAGACGGTTGAAAAGGTAAAGCTTTTTGCTGGGAGGGAAAAAAAAAACCAAAAGGTGAAGCTTTCCTTGATTTCACTGCATTGTTTGGTAATTGAATGTGTAATTGAGTATGCAATTGATCATATGCAGATGCTGCAGCTTAGATAAGCTTTTATTCTTGCATTTCGATGCCATTGGTTGGCTGAACTTCATGGTAAAAATGAAAAAAAGATCATGCGATCGGAAGCTTCTTCCTGCTAGTTGTTATCGAATTGATTGTGTTTTCAGTCATCGGTTTGGATCTCTTTGATGCTATATAGAAATCACTAGACGATATATGAAGGTTGTTTAAGATAGGCGATACTGCTTGACGATTGATAGTATAATTCGGTGCAAGCTTTACAGGCCGAGTTCTGTTGGTTTTGTTTCCAAATGTGTGAGTGATAATCCCCAAGCCTAATTGTCTACGTTGTTATGTGAAGCTAATTCATGACATTTTCTAAAAGAATTGTTCTTCGATAACAGGGTGGTAAGTCGAATGAATTATACAACATAACTGCGCGGGTTACAGATGGAATCTATGAAGGTAGGACGTGGATCTTAGTGTAATTTTTTGGGGAGATAATACCCTGAGATTTGGCCTAATTACACAAACTTTCCCTGACGTTTGAGAAAATTACGGAAACTTCCCATGTCAAATATTTCACCACATTTGGATCGATCAATTTTGATGATTTTATCTCTAATTTGTTATAAACGCCCTATATGTCCTTGAGACTTACTGAGAAATATTTCTCTTTAAATTCATAACTACGATAGCATGCCCTAGGCCGAACATTAGGGTATTCCGGGGGAAGTTTTTGTGATTTCTGAAACTTTAAGGGAAGTTTGTGTAATTTGGAAAAATTCAAGGTATGCCAGTGTAATTTTCCCTTTATTTATCATTACGATTTTTTCTCCGTTTGTGATTCTGGAGTACAATTTTGATGTCTTTCTGGTTTCATATAAGCATTGCAAATGGAGGAGATGTGTGCCCTGGTTCGACACTTTCTGATCATGTTATACGGTTTAACAATATCCCTCAGGTTCAAGGATAATTGAATCACCCTTATTGGTGATGCCTTTGTCTTAATCTTTATTCCTTTTCCATTCTGAATTTCAAACAAGTTAAAATGATGGTTGTTCTTGGAGAACTTTGTGGCCGTGATGAATACTCCCTATAGTGGAGGCCCATAAACAGGGGAAAATCAACAAGCCTATAGTTGCATGGGTTAGTGGAACTTGTGCTAGGCTCTTCAAGTCAGAAGTACAATTTGGACATGCGGTGAGTGAATTTCCCTTTTGTGCATTTGCCGTGAACTTAACAAATTTTGTAATTCGATCTATATCTAAAATAATTGATTTGTTTACATAGGGATCTAAGAGTGGTGGTGAGATGGACTCAGCTCAGGCCAAGAACCAAACACTCAGAGATGCCGGAGGTGTTGTTCCCAATTCTTTTGAAGCATTCGAAGATGAAATCAAAGAAACGTTTGAGAAATTGTTGAGCATTTTGGAAGCTTGCTAAATAATGTGTCTTGCTTAAATTTGCAGGAATTTCTTTATCAACCAATTGATTTGCTGCAAAGTATAACGTCTCTTCTTTCAAACAACACAAGTTGGTCATATTTTAATTGATGAGTTTCTTCGGTTCATTCTATCAAGGTCAAGGCTGGTAACATTCCACCAGTAAAGGAGGTGACACCCCTTCAAATACCAGAGATCTCAACACGACAACACGGCAATCAAGAGTGGGAAAGTTCGTGCACCAACACATATTATCCACAATCTCTGATGATTGGGAATGGAAATAGACCTCTCATTCTTCAATTTAGCCATTTTGTTTACTACAACTCAAAGAAATTCTAAATCCTCAAAAACTTGACACATGTGGAGGTGAAGAGCCAACCTATGCCGGCGTCCCAATGTCCTCAATTTTCAAGCAAGGATTAGGTGTGGGCGATGTCATTTCTTTATTGTATTTCAAACGGAGCCTTCCTCACTATCATACACGTTTTATTGAGGTGATCCAGTGATGTTTTTTTATTCCATATTCCAACCTAGGCCTTTTATTTCTCTGTGTTGCATTGTGATATGATACTCAGTTTTGGCTTGACAGATTTGTGTGATGTTTTGTGCTGACCATGGTCCATGTGTATCGGGTGCTCACACCACCATCGTAACAACTCGGGCTGGAAAATAACTCATTTCAAGTCTAGTTTCAGGTAAGCTACAAATTATAAAGGGATAATTACACCAGCATAACCTAAGGTTTGGCCTAATTACACAAACTTCCTCAGAGGTTTGAGAAATTACAAAAACTTCCCCTGGAAAAAACTTCAAGGATTCTTATGAAAAGGTTAGCTGCCTTGATTTATAACTTGTAATTGAGAAAATATCACCTCGATCATGTCCGAGTGTCTTATCAGGGTCTTACACCGTATGAGTTTGTGGAAAGCATGAAGAAGACGGCCGTTCGTGTTCCTGGAATCAGACATAGTAAGAAGAACAAAATGGTATTTGTTCCCAGACTTAGTTATGCTTCATCTCACTTACTATAGTGCATCTTCCCTCATGTTGTATCAGAAAGAATTAAGTGAGGTGATAACAGAGATCAAAGAGTCGAACTACTACAGCGGTTTGCACGTTCCAATTTCCCATCTGTGAAATACATGGAATATGCTGTTGAAGTTGAAACCTACACGCTTTCGAAAGCAAACAATCTAGTTCTCAATGTTTATGGCGCCATTGGGTCTCTCTTCTTGGATCTTCTTGCAGGCAGCGGTATGTTTACTAAGCAAGAATTGATGACATTGTCGGGATTGGATATCTTAATGGCCTCTTTGTGTTGGCTCGTTCCATTGGTCTCATTGGGGTGAGTTTAATGTGAAATAGTAAATTGTTCGCGTGCGCTCACACACACACACACACACACACATATATCTGTATAGTTTTGAGATAATTACACCGACATTTCTTGAGATTTGGTGTAACTACACAAACTTTCCCTAAGGTTTGAGAAATTACAAAAGTCCCCCTCATCAACAAATTTACACTACAACATTTTGACGACGGAAACTCCAAATTATTGCGACTACCCTATTTTTTCCGCGCCGTTTGCCAGTCAAATTTTGATTTCAAATCCATGACTATAAGGAGCATGCATTAGGTCAAACTCCACAGTACGTCAGGGGAAGTTTTCGTAATTTCTCAAAACCTAGGGGAAGTATATGTAATCAGGCCAAACATCATGTTACCCCGGTTACTAATTGCTATGTTTCGAGAAAATCCTTTGAATTTGTCTAGCTTAATCCCCTTAATCTAACCCAATGTTGCACAATCTTACTGTGCCACTTCATGTTTTCCGAAATCCAGGCACACGTTCAACCAGAAGAGGCTGGAGCAACCTCTCTACCGCCACCCTTGGGAAGACGTTCTTTACACCATGTGACACATTTTGACGGCACATTCTCATTTGATTTTTAGTCGACTCATCGCCGGTACTGCCAAAACAAGCATATCAAGAACTCGTATTTCAACTCCGCTGAGGTAAAAGGATCAACTCAAGTAGTGATAAATGGAGAAGATTGTTGTTGTCTGTCAATTATTGTACAAACTTCACGTGGGGGCGAATGTGATAGAAACGTGAAGTTCAGACACTATATGTCCCACCAATTTGCCTCCTGATCTCACCTTTTCATTATTACTCATAACATCGACCGATCGAAATTTTCGTTTCTAATTTTATTTTATTTTTCAATTTATTTACATATTTGCATCAAGTATATTGGACGGCAATATAATTAGAAAAAGAGACCATAATATTTGAAAAAAGAAATTTAAGATTTTATTTTCATATTTCATTCATTTATCAAGAAAAATTGTGTAGTCGAGACTTGAGCAGAATTACGAGAGAAAAATATATATATAACTGAAATGGGAAATTCGACGTGAACGGGGCCTTTTTTTTACATTAAATAATACACCAAAGTGTGGATTGTACAATTCCCACGTGGCCCAAGCCCCACCACCACACAGATTGAGGCAACTAAAGACTTTGTTTTCTTTAAATTTGTCCATATCCACAACAAATTAAGCAACACAAGAAAATTCAAAATATTTCACTTTTTCTTTTTCAACATTATTCCTAATGCTAAACGTATGTCGAAATAAATATAAATTGATTTAAATAGTCAATTTTTTTTATGTAATAATTTGAATTTGAGTCATTTTAATCGGTTTAAAGTATTTATTTAAAAATAAAAGAAAATTCAGAGTCAAAGATTCTAAATTTATTAGTTAGTTAAGATATTATTTGTTATTACATAGAAATTCTATTTTGTAATAAATAAATTTTCAGTGTCAATTCAATCTCTTCCTTCTCTTTATGTTACCATCTATTTTTATATCACCTCATGAAAAGGAAAAACTTTCAATCACCCATCTCTTTTGTGGAAAATAAAAATCTCTTTTATTATTGAATTAAAATCAATCACTATCGATTGTAATAATTAATTATCGGCAAAGCGGATGAGAAAGTAATCAAGAAAATAAAAGTATCTAATATAATTAATATGATTAGATATACAAAAAGTGAACTAGTTGTGGCAAATTTTTATTAAGCAAACATAATCATATGTTCTCATTTGGTTTGTTTTACCCTTGAGAAATATCAAGAAAATAGAAATGCACTTCAAACAATACAAGTGTGGAACAAAAAATTGATATAAATTTGGAAGCCAGTTTGTAAAATATCATTTCACCATATGTATCTTGTCGAGATTGAGTTTCAATGAAAAAGAAAATCGACAACTTTATATTTCGTATCCGTATCTGCCTTGATGATATACGTAGCAAGGAATCATGCACAAAATAAGACCCAAAGTCCAACTTGGAGTCTCACTATCCGGAAATTACAAATACACCCAAAGTTCCCAAGTTTGCAGTTTCAAGGCAGTTACACAACCCAAGAACTTAAAACCAATATAAAATTGGGGGTTTAAAAATTGGTGTCAAAATCTTTAAAACTCGACTCACTCGTGAAGAAATGAAGACGATCCTCCAAAGATAATTGCCTTAACCAAAAATTTTGCAAAAAATCATCCGTGCTTTTGCTGTAATTCCTGTAGCAGAGAGCTGTGGAGCCCAGTGTTCAGTGAGTGTTACTGGTATCTTGAAGAAGCGGAGCAACTCGTTTAGGAATATACTGTTTCCAAATATTGCCTTCTCATCATACCCCACGAAATTCTTGGGGATTTCGTCTCTCTTCGGGTCGAAATTTGGGTAAAAGTGACCTGGGCGCCAAGTGTTCGACGATATGTCTGCTTCCGGGAAGAGGGAATCACTCGGGAATAATCATCGCAATTCTCTGGCTTCAGGGCCAGGTCAGTCTTCGGGTACATCCCATCGAAACAACCGCAATGTTAATAATCAAAATTCCAGCTTGAATAGAGTTTCGGACTCCATGAGCAAAGCTGTGGCGCAGTTCACTGTGGATGCTCGACTTCATGCGGTTTTCGAGCAATCCGGTGAGTCTGGAAGATCCTTTGATTATTCGCAAAGTGTTAGGACGACTAATGAGTCTGTTCCGGAGCAGCAGATCACTGCGTATTTGTCCAAGATGCAGCGCGGTGGCCAAATTCAGCCTTTTGGTTGCATGTTGGCTGTTGATGAGTTAACCTATCGTGTCATTGCGTATTCAGAGAATGCTTTTGAGATGCTCGCGTTAACGCCTCAGTCAGTCCCGAGTCTTGAAAGGTCTGAAATTTTGACGGTTGGGACTGATGTCAGAAGCCTCTTCACCCCTTCAAGCTCTGTGTTGCTGGAGAGGGCTTTTGGGGCAAGGGAAATTACTCTCTTGAATCCGGTTTGGATTCATTCGAAGAATTCGGGGAAGCCCTTTTATGCGATTTTGCATAGGATAGATGTGGCAATTGTTATTGATTTAGAGCCCGCCAGAACTGAGGACCCTGCGCTTTCCATTGCGGGTGCGGTCCAATCGCAGAAGCTAGCAGTTAGAGCCATTTCCCATTTACAGTCACTTCCTGGTGGTGATATTCAGCTTTTGTGTGATATGGTAGTGGAACGTGTGAGGGAGCTTTCGGGGTATGATAGGGTTATGGTTTATAAGTTTCATGAAGACGAGCATGGTGAGGTCGTGGCGGAGAGTAAGAGACCAGATTTAGAACCCTATCTCGGTTTGCATTACCCTGCCACTGATATTCCCCAGGCTTCGAGATTCTTGTTTAAGCAGAATAGGGTTAGAATGATTGTTGACTGCAATGCAGCTCCGGTGAGGATATTACAAGATGAGTCACTTATGCAGCCCTTGTGTTTGGTTGGATCAACCCTTAGGGCCCCTCATGACTGCCACGCTCAGTACATGGCAAATATGGGATCCATTGCTTCACTAACATTGGCTGTTATAATTAATGGAAGTGATGAAGATGGTGGCAAAGGACGACATTCGATGAGGCTATGGGGTCTGGTTGTTGGGCATCACACATCTGCAAGATACATCCCATTCCCGCTCCGTTACGCCTGTGAATTCTTGATGCAGGCATTTGGTCTACAATTGAACATGGAATTACAGTTGGCGGCACAATTGTCAGAAAAACGTGTTCTAAGGACACAAACACTCTTGTGTGATATGTTGCTTAGAGATTCACCTACTGGGATCGTTACACAGAGCCCAAGTATAATGAACCTCGTGAAATGTGATGGAGCTGCTCTGTTTTACCAGGGGAAGTATTACCCTCTAGGCGTCACGCCCACTGAAACACAGATAAAAGACATTGTGGAATGGTTATTAGCATTTCACGGGGATTCAACAGGTTTGAGCACAGATAGTCTAGCTGATGCTGGCTATCCTGGAGCAGCCTCTTTAGGAGATGCGGTTTGTGGGATGGCTGTTGCATATATCAGTTCAAGAGATTTTTTGTTTTGGTTTCGTTCCCACACGGCCAAAGAGGTGAAATGGGGTGGAGCAAAGCATCATCCTGAGGATAAAGATGATAGCCAGAGGATGCATCCTCGTTCTTCATTTAAGGCGTTTCTTGAAGTGGTTAAGAGCAGGAGTTTGCCTTGGGAGAATGCGGAAATGGATGCAATCCATTCCTTGCAGCTGATTTTGAGAGATTCGTTTAGGGATGCTGATGGAAGTAATTCTAAGGCACTGGTACAATCCCAGGTTAGGGATTTGGAGTTACAAGGGATGAATGAACTCAGCTCTGTTGCTAGAGAAATGGTTAGGTTGATAGAGACTGCAACGGCTCCTATATTCGCTGTTGATATTGAAGGCCGTGTAAATGGGTGGAATGCAAAGGTTGCTGAGTTGACTGGTCTTTCTATTGAAGAAGCAATGGGGAAGTCATTGGTTCATGATCTTGTTCATAAAGAATCAGAAGAAATTGCTGACAAGCTTCTGTTTCATGCTTTACGAGGTAGGATCTTCTTGTTTTCTAAATTATGATGTCATTTTGGCTTCTTTTTTTTTTTTGTAAATCCTATCTGGATTGATGGATTTGATATGGCTTCATGTTTGAGTGTATTTCAGATCCACTTCAGTTATTCCAAAAATATAATAAAACAAGATTAAGTATTTGAAATCAATCACTGAAACTTATGTATTTGACTCCAAATCTATCTATCCAAACATAGGTTTGTATCATTTCATTGCTCAATGAGCTTATAGCAAAAAAATATGTATATTGCAGGTGAGGAAGATAAGAATGTAGAATTACGGTTCAGGACATTCGGCTCCGAATCCCATAAAAAAGCTGTTTATGTGGTGGTCAATGCATGTTCCAGCAAGGATTATCTGAACAATATAATAGGTGCATGCTTTGTGGGTCAAGATGTAACTGGCCAGAAAACAGTAATGGACAAATTCATCCACATTCAAAGCGATTACAAGGCAATAGTTCACAGTCCAAATCCCCTGATCCCACCTATATTTGCTATAGATGAGAACACTTGTTGCTCTGAATGGAACACAGCTATGGAAAAGCTGACCGGATGTAGCCGAAGTGAAACAATGGGAAAAATGTTAGTTGGGGAAATATTTGGCAGTTCATGTCAGCTCAAGGGTCCAGATACTATGACAAAATTAATGATTGTCTTGCACAATGCAATTGAAGGGAAGGATACTGACACGTTCCCATTTGCCTTTTTCGACAGAAATGGGAACTATGTACAAGCCCTCTTGACGGCAAACAAGAGGGTAAATATGGAGGGCCAGATTATTGGAGCCTTTTGTTTTTTGCAGATCGCGAGTCCTGAACTGCAGCAAGCTCTCGTAGTCCAGAGGCAACAGGAAAAGAATTGTGTTTCAAAGATGAAAGAGCTGGCTTATATTTGTCAGGAGATAAAGAATCCATTGAGTGGTATCCATTTTACGAATTCTCTGTTGGGCTCCACGAGTTTGACTGAAGACCAAAAGCAGTTACTTGAGACAAGTGCTGCTTGTGAGAAGCAGATGATAAAGATTATGAAGGATGTTGATCTAGAAAACATTGAAGACGGGTATGTAATTTCCAATATAATGAAATTGTCCTAATTTAACATAATGGGGAAACATATACTTTGCCATCCGAAGTATTCTGTTTTTCACAGTTTTTGCCTCTTAATGTTTCAGTATTTACCCGGTTGCCATCTAAAGATTTTGATTTACTTCAATTTGCCATTTACTTCTTTTGCGCCCAAAAAAGTATCACCTGAGTTGTTTCTGGTGAAAATTTATCCTGCACATGTTATCTCATGTGACACTTTTTGGCTGGAAAATGAAATCGGATAGTAACATCTTGGTTGAATCTGGTAAACAGGAGAACATTCTGTTTCTTGTCTGCTGCTTACTTCGTTACAAATTTATCACTGATCTGCTTAAGTTAATTGTCTGGTAGATCATTGGAGCTTGAGAAGGTAGAATTCTTATTTGGGAGTGTAATAGATGCTGTTGTTAGCCAAGTAATGCTGTTGCTGAGAGAAAGAGGTCTTCAATTGATACGTGATATACCAGAGGAAGTCAAGACTTTGGTGGTCTATGGCGATCAAGTTAGAATTCAACAGGTTTTGGCTGATTTCATGCAGAGTATGGTCCGTTATGCACCATCTACAGAAGGTTGGGTGGAAATTCAACTCAGACCGAGTTTGAAAGAAGTTTCTGAAGGAATAACTATCGTGCACATTGAGTTCAGGTAAATTTGTATTAATTGAATATAAATTTTAATTTCCTTAGCCATCCTTATTTTCTACGTAAACCTCTCAAATCCATCTGCGCAATGGGTGCATGCATTGTGAAAGAGGTTTGGCTGAACTACCCAAACTTCCCCTGATAATTGAGAAATTACAAGTTTTCTCCTCTCAAGGATTTGCGTTACATTTGCCTTGATTATTTTTGTGAAGTCATCTCTAAATTTTTTATGAATTAACACATATTAGCCTTGCTACTTGCTGATTAATATTTGAACTTAAATTTATGATTATAAAAGCATGCATTAGGCAAGACCTCAGGGTATGTCTGGGAAGTTTTTGTAATTTCTCAAACCTCGGGGGAAGTTTGTGTAGTGGGGCTAAACATCTGTGTTTGTCTGTGTAGTAATACCTTATTTGAAGCTAAAACACTGATATTTTATTATTTATAATCTTTTCTTGTTCCCTATTTAGGATTGTTTGTCCAGGTGATGGTCTTCCACCTGAACTGGTCCAAGACATGTTTCGCAGCAGTCGGTGGGTGACTCAAGAAGGCCTGGGATTAAGCATGTCCTCCAAAATTTTGAAGCTTTTAAAAGGAGAAGTTCAATATATTAGAGAATCAAAACGATGTTACTTTCTTATTGCTCTTGATCTGCCTGTGCTGAGGCGAGCCCTGAAAAGTATTGGCTAATATGATCATATAATCGGGGGTGCTTTTCTTGTAATATAGTTTGAGATCAAGATGGAGATGGTGCAAACCATTTGGCTCTCCAGACTGAAGCTGCAAAGGGATAAAAGCTGCTCTAACGTGTACGTATATTAAAAATGTATTTCTTGCGTGCTAGTTTTTGCCGAATCTTGAAACCGAGCGTTGAAAATCTTCGTCTTTTGAGATCTTCTATGGCTGTTGTATCATGTATGCTTATTAGGGACCTCTCTTGTTATATATGAAGATTGTACTCTTTTCTGAAACAGCATAAATGAGCATGGAATAGTGAACAACATTAGCTGTGGTTGGATTGATAGCAATGCATAATGTGACATTAATTTTGGAATCCCGTCGAGAAAATGTTAACCCAACCTTGTTCGTTTTTTACTACTCGAGTCATATTTTCATTATACTTTTAAAAATATCATACGATCGTTTTATGTTCTATCAGATGCCCGTATTAGAAACCTATCAGTAAATTTAAGAATAATGTGTCATTGTTGTGTATGTATTCATGTCGTGTATTATCAATATGATATCTCCCTATCTGTGTCCGTATATCATATATTACTGCTAATGGGAATTGCTACAAAAGAAGAAAACCCATCTCCTAGGGAAGATAGTGCATTGGTCAACTTTTGAAACCTACTTTTTGATATTTTTCATGGAATAGCAAACTCAAACCGGCCTCCCTCCAAACTTGACCCCAGCCATATCTTGATCCAATCCAGACCACAACAACCAACATTATTCACATAGTTTAATACTTGAGTTTTCTTGATCCCTAAGCTCTTCACTGCCCACCTCTAATTTGTTCCAAAAAAAAAAAAAGAAGCAATTTTCCTGAAATCGAGGGGCCAATTTATAATTATTTTTGTTATGTGGTACTTGCCCATTTTTTTGATTAACAAATTTGGGACTCGGGATTGTTGAGGGCTTGAGGCCTATCAGAATGGAGACAAATATTGGCTTTTGAGGGGCCACAAAGAAAAATGGCAATAAATTGTCATAACTTCTTTTAATTCGTAGAAACGTAGAAGATCTGCGATGTACAAATATGGTGATACGAATATATTATAGTATGAATATGATAATATAAAATTTTATTGAAAAAAAATTCAATATAAATAATGTCACACAATATTCGACATGATATATTAAGATAATATTTTTAAAAATATTTATGCGTCCGATAAAATGAGTATTACGTTTATAGGAAGATTGGATGGAAATGGGGAAAATACAAGAGTGGTGATTATTTGTTTTCTAACATCCCAAGTATGTTACCTCTATTCAAAATCATTATTATTTTGTAGCACGCCTATTTATCATGCTTTACACGCAAAATACACACTCAATACAAAATACACCATACAAAGGGCCCCACGTATTTTCTTAGTACCATTTAAGTTTTTTATTTCATCCATGAGAACCCTAAAAGAAATAATAGGAGTGTGATGAATAATGTGTTTGGCCTTACTCACCTCCAAAAGCTAGCTATTGAGGGGAGGGTTGCCAAACCATTATATATTGAACTTCACATCTTTGATTATTCGATGTGGGACTTAACAGACCCCCGTCACACCAAGGGCCGCGGAATGCGGGACAAACTGGAGCGTGAACATTGAAGGAATCGGAACATCTGCAAGCCGGGAATCGAAACATCCGGCGGGTGGAGAGACAGGCCTAGAATCGGACCCGCTCTGATACCATGATGAATAATGTGTTTGACCTTACTCACCCCCAAAAGCTAACTATTGAGGGGTGGGTTGTCAAATCATTATATATTGAACTTCACATATTTGATTATTCGATGTGGGACTTAACAGAGTGCACCAAAAAATAAAAGAAATAATAGGCCACAAGGTATTAGCTGGGTAAAATTTTATGAGGGATGAGTTAAACTGAATATAAATGAGAATTTTTTCAGAATTCTTCCTCTGCGGCAGCCGGGTTAGTTAGAGATAAGTGTGGATATTGTTTGTTTGTGTTTTCTTGTAAATTGAGCAATGTATCCTTTAAAATGGTTGAATTATTGGGAATAAGATACGGTCTCAGATTGGCTTGAGAGCGAATATATGAAAAGATTTGGGTGGAAAGTGATCCGTTGATCATGTCACATTTATACATAAATCTAATTTCCATCTTGATCAGCACTCACTAAAAACTTCTAAATTTGTATTGGGAAGCAAAGATCACGCATGTCTAGCATGAAAATAATAAATGTGCAAATTTACTTGTGAAAAAAGGTCACTTGTGTGACAATCTAACAATTTTGGATATCCATTTTAATACTCTTTTTATGGAAGATTGCATCAATACTTGAGACTTTTTAGTTTTCTTTTTGTACCTTAAAAAAAATGTAAGTTTTTATTTGTGAGTTCATTTTCGATTGATCGGATTTGAACATATTAAGAACATATACGATTATCCTTGTCTAATTAGGCAGTTTTTTTAACCGAACTAGCATTGTAACTTGCAATAAAGGTAAATTTAATTCATCAATAAAAAGAAAAAATAAAAGAAAGCAAAGAGATTAAAAAGTGGTTCGTACTTGGTTGTTAAAAAATAGCTCAGCAAGTTAATGCTCACGTGCTGTGACACTAATAGCGTCTGAAATTCATGTTCTGTATGATGTTAATAGCGTCTGAAATTCACGTTCTGTGTCATTCTGTGTGACGTTAATAGCATCTAAAATTCACGTTCTGTGTGATGCTAATAGCGTCTAAATTTTAGAATATTTTAGTCGGTGCGTTTTACAAGTTTGAAACACTTGTTTGTATAGTTTGGATCGTTTAACTTTTTTATTATTTATTTATATATATATTTTTTATGGGACTCTCTCTCAACGTAATTTTTTAATTTATAAAATTCGAATTCAAGATCTTTCTTTTGTCGTCAATTTTAAATGGTTTATTAATATACTTGATATCTATATAAGTAAATAAAATAATAAATAAAACACGAATTTAAAACCGTGGCTTACACTCTCCAATCGCGTAAATGGAATTCAAGTTTTTGCGGTGAAAAAGCCTATAATATATCATCATAATTTATAAGAGCTCAGCAAGTTAATGCTCACGTTCTGTGACGCTAATAGTTTTAAAATTCATGTTCTGTATGACACTAATAACGTCTGAAATTTATAATATTGTTGACGGTACGTTTTACAAGTTTGAAATTCTTGTTTGTATAATTTGAATCATTTTTTTTTCATGAAAAACTCTCTCAAACTTAATTTTTTAATTTATAAACTTCAAACTCAAGATCTTATTTTTATCGATCAATTTTGAGTCGTTTATTAATATATTTGATATCTATAAGTTAATAAAGTAATAAACGAAACATAAATTTCAAATAGAAAATCATGCTTATCACTCTCCAGTCTCCAATCGCGTAAATGGAATTCAAGATTTGGCGGTCAAAAGCCTATATCATCATAATTTATACTAGTACCATCATAATTTATAAGCCAAATGCCAAGAACCGCCCCGACGTTAAGACGGAGCATACATAATGCTAAGACTAGAGAGAGAAGCAAACATGCTTGCTTGAGAGAGAGAGCCAAAAAGGAAGAAGAAACTAGAAAGAAAACAAGACTGAAAAGGATAGACAGAGGACAGAGAAATAATATCTTCCCGTCGTCATCTTTCGTTTTGATGTGAAACCCCTAAATTATCGAGGAAGTTATTTTACTATTTTGTACGTTTTCCCTTTCCCCCTGGCTAAAAGATCGTATTTTTATTGCATATAATATGCTCGTAAATATCCCAATTAAGAAAGAAAAATCTTTCTAAAAGAAGGTTTAGACATTAAAAAGTGATCTTAGTCATAGATCCATTATCGGGGAGGGGGAATAAAGGGAGTTTAGCTGAGGAAGATAACTGGCTGCTCAAGAATATCTGACATTGGTTCGCTATTGGTTGAATGTTTCTTCGTTTTTAAGTTCAAATTCGTAAAGGGTTTCTGCGATTCTTGATTTTGAGGTGAATTAATTCCCCCAGCTGGTTTTTTTTTCCGTTTTTCAAGATTTGATTTTGAAGGGTTGCAGGAAAAATCTCTGTTTCCATGGAGAATTGTGAAGGGGAATCATCTCCGCCGTCTTCGGTGGCTCCGGGTGAAATATTGCTTCAAAAGATTCAAGAATTGGAATTGGGCCATGCCCACTTGAAGCAAGAGATGTCTAAGCTGGCAACTTCTAACGCGGCGGCTGATCGTTACCGGAAGCAGAGGTCCCACTCCACTTCCCCCCACCGGAGACTGCGGCGGAGTATCGGCGGCATGGAGATCGATGCGGTGGCGGCGTGGAAGAGGGGCTCGGCGTCGTTTGGCCGCCATTCGTCGCGGTTGCAGAGGGAGAGTGGTAGTAGGGATTCTTGGACTGGTGGTGGCGGTGTTGGCGGTGGAGGCGGTGGCGGACCGGCGGCGGTGGACCTAACAGATAAGCAGTATTTGAATATAATGCAATCAATGGGGCAGTCAGTTCATATTCATGATGACAAATATCATATAATTTACTGGTTAGTTACATGAAGCTAGCTGAACAATAATCTTTACTTACTATTTGCACAATCACATGTTTAGTTCTCATATTAGGTATGAGTGTTAGTGTAGATTTGAAATGCTTCAAGAGTCAAGATTGGTGATACCTTAAAAATCTCATTCTTGTCTGAAATTTGTGCCAGGAATAAAAGTGCTGAGAAGCTTTATGGCTTCTTACCCGAAGAGGCTCTAGGGGAGGATGTAATTGCGCTCCTAACGGATCCCCGAGACCACGATGCAGCTTATAAAATACTGGATCGTGTGTTAATGGGGGAAAATTGGACTGGGCAGTTTCCGGTTGTGAGTAGGACAGGAAAAAAGTTTCTAATTGTGGCAACTAACACGCCGTTGTATGATGATGCTGGAACGATACTTGGAGGAATATGTGTATCAACTGATTCGGCACCTTTCAGACATGCGAATTCGTTAATGTCCGACTCTGAAATAGATTCTTGCAAACTTGGACGTGTTCACCATAAGCCTTTACAAGCAAAGTTCCCCTCCAAACTATTGTACTCGGTGGGTTTTTTCTGTGTGTAATTACATAAACTTTTCGTGTTAGTTTCAAAATGAGTAATATACTCTTTCCTTATTGAAAATTTACCAAGTAAAGGAAAACCAAAGTCCTCAATTTGTTTGGTTGTTAAGAACTATAGTGAGGAAAATGATTCTTATATATTAAGAGGATATGGCAATAGGAGAGATTTGAGTGATGAATAAGAATGAAAATGAGTTGTAAAAGTAAGTTCTTCCAAATCCTTCAACCACTCGTTGTAGGCTTTTCCTCCTCACTTTTTAGTGTTTTTCCTTCTCTAGAGTGTATTTTTCCTTAAATTTCCTCCAATTTCTTTTGCAAACCAACACCTACTATAATTTTCCATGTATTTTTCTTTTATTTTCCTCCCTAATGTCCTAGAACCAACTATAGCCCGAAAAAGTTAATTACAGAAAGGATAATTTCAAAAGTTCACCAAGATTTTTGACGCTGTTTACCATGCGTAATAATGAACAAGAAGAGGTGATAATTGTAAGATGGAAATAAGTTGCAGGGAATGCATGTGTAATTTTAAAACCAAGATGGGATATTTCTGTAGTTGTATATGGTTGTAGCTGATGCTAGCCCTTTGATTTTCGCTATTGCTTATTTTATTTATAAACATGCTAACTTAATCCATATCTCAAATTAATTAGCCTTCTGAAGTAAGTGAACCGGAAATGATGCATGGAGAAGAAGACTTACTCCGTGATGGTGTCCATGGCGATAATGGTGGAGCTAGTACATCTGGAGTAGATACATATCATTCTGCGTTTGGATTATTTTCTAGTGATCAAGAATCTGTTGAAAAGAGTGAAATGCATCTTGGGATTTCTAAAGTCAGTTTAAAGGCGGATTCTTTGAGTGGTAAGAGAAGTTTATCCTGGCAAGAAACAAAGTCTTGCAGATCTGGTTGGCCTGGGTCACAATATGAACAAGAAAACGAGTCTGTGAATTATGAGGTTTCTGAAACGAATCGAACAACTAATTACGAGGCCTCAGGATATTGGTCCTCTTCTGTGAAGGTTAACAGCTATAGCAGTGCTAGTAGTAGTAGCAGTAGCAGCAATTATGCTGTTAATGCAGTTGATATCGATCCAAGAAGTGTGGATTATGATATAATGTGGGACGAGTTGACTATTGGAGAACAAATTGGGCAAGGTTAGTTGCATTGAATATATTTAAGGTGGTATATTTGGAGGTTTTGGCATCTTAGATTGTGTTTGCAAATTTTAGAAGTAGTGTTTTTCTGCATTCCACTAAAGAAAAGCAGAAATATTGTGTTTTGCTGCTGCTGCTTAAAATAAGCTGAAATGAGTTAGAAGCTATAAGCACCGTTGGGGTTGCTTTTTTCAGCTTCTCGGTTGTTTTTTCTATTAAAAAGTGCTTTTGTTGTTTCTTCCCGGAAAAACTTTACTTCTGCCAACTGTCGATGTAGCTTTTATTTTCTTAGATATTGTTTGCAAACTCGTAAGGAGAAAGTCTTATTTCAGATTAAGAAAATCGTAAATGGGGTGTCGTATTTTCTACTAATGCTTAAAAAAAAGCTAAATAAGCTAAAAGTACATTTCGGGTGCTTTTATCAGCTTCTAGGTTCTTTGTTCTAGTATTTGAAAGCATTTTGTGCTTTCTGATCCAGACAATTGGCTTTATTTTAGCTTCTCCAGAAGTAGAAGCTCTTGCAAAAACCTACTTGATCTGCAAGATCTGTGTTACTATTTATATTTGGGATATAGAGATCTACTAGATTCATTCCTTTTTGATATATATTTGCAGGTTCTTGTGGGGTCGTATATCGTGCTCTGTGGTATGGATCAGTATGTCCTTTGGCTCTTCTTTTAAATATGCCTCTCTTACCTATCTACTCAGATTATTACAACTGACAAGCTTTCACTGAAAAATTATAACATATGAAGCACTCATTGTGGATTTTTATTTCTTGCCGTACTCTTCAAATTATAATAAACTACTAAATTTTGCAGGATGTCGCTGTCAAGATATTCTCCAGACTAGAGTATTCGGATGAAGTTATATTGTCCTTCAAACAGGAGGTCGGTTTGCGTTTCCATTTCTGTTGTTTCGCGGAAAAAAAGTTGAAAATACTAATAATACTAATAGTAATCGATTTGTTTTGAAGGTGTCACTTATGAAAAGACTTCGACATCCAAATATTCTCCTTTTCATGGGTGCAGTTACTTCGTCTGAAC
>JBBMKE010000011.1:5288399-5298461 GCA_037834125.1 Lippia alba | reverse complement strand
CGTCTTAAACATGAAACATATTTGACAACAAGGACGGGCAAAGGAACGGTATTCAACTCACTTCTGAGCACTAATTCATCTTTTCGTTTCTTTAATGGACCAACCGATCAATAGAATATTGAAAAACTACTTATTTTTGGCCAATGCAGCCTCAGTGGATGGCTCCTGAAGTTCTTCGTAGTGAACCTTCAAACGAGAAGTATGGCCAAATGATAGTATGATTATATCTAGTTCGAATTGCGAGTTACATTTACTTGGAGATAAATAGATACATTTCAAATGTCTATTCTTGTTGGTGATGATCAGGGCTGATGTATATAGCTTTGGAGTGATATTATGGGAACTCGTTACACAGAAGATCCCTTGGGATAAGCTCAATCCAATGCAGGTATTTCTAAGTGGATTTTGAAAACTAGAACACTTGAAAGATGCTTCGAAACAACACATGCACACCGAATATTCATTAATTTATGTATATATTTATTTTCGTAATGGATTCGTACAGGTGATCGGAGCTGTGGGCTTCATGAACCAAAGGCTAGGCATACCAGATGATGTTGAACCACAGTGGGCTTCTCTTATAGAAAGCTGCTTTAACAGGTTTGTATTCACTGATGCTTACGTTCAAATATCATGTTCTTCAGTTCTTGTTTCAATTATCTCGGTATTAGTCGGATTTCGTTTCGTGAATGTTATTTAAAATTTGTTTCTTGTACAAATAGTAATGATGCATGTAGCTGGGAAACCACTTTCATGAGAATTGGTTACAGAAATTAACTCTTTTTTAATTTCAATATGAAAATTTATCTTTTCTGGATATTCACTCCACCTCATTCACTCAGTAGGGATAATTATACTGGCATGCTTTCTGGTTTGACTTCATTACACAGAATTCCCCTAATGTTTGAGAAATTACAAAAACTTCCATTGTGAAAGAATTTACAGAGCTCCTTGATAGATAGATGGATTTTGGTTACGTCTAGTTTTTCATGAATACCCATTTTGGCTTTGGCATTTAATCATCGATACTCGATTTTATATTCACGACTACAATAATAGCATTTAGGCCAAATTATAGGGTATGCAAAGGAAAGTTCTTGTAATTTCTCAAACCTTTTGAAGTTGTGTATTGGGTATCAGGGCATGTTAGTGTAATTATCCAGTGCAAATATCAGAAAGTCGTGTTGAACAAATTTTCGATGTTTAGAGGGGGATATTTGTAATTCCGGAACCAAGATAGTTCATATGCCGTTTTAAACATATCCTGTTTAGTTATTCGTATATTCTGTTTTACCCAGTGAACCGAAGAGCCGCCCGTCGTTCCAAGAATTAGTGGAGCAGCTGAAAGATATGCAGAAGAAGAATGCAGTTCAAGTTCAAGCTGGACGTAATGCCCAGAAGGAAGTATAGGTGCAAATGGAGAGCATAGCATTCAAGCATGATCTCGCCACCGTCGCACTGCAGCATTTCTTCATGGGACCCACAAAATGAATGGCAAGAAAACGGATTCTGGCAGAATTGCCCGTGATGTTGGGACCAGACTTCAGCATGGCTGCAGCAGCCCGTTTCTTGAAATTAGGGTATTGATTGATTGGTTGAGAGGCTGACACGACAGTAATGATGCTAGAGCACAGAATGTAAAACGTCGAAATCTGCAACCAAGATGGAGCAGATTCAACACACATGAACCGAGCAAGTTCCCGGAAGAAAGCAGGATTAGAAACAGCGTCGCGAGATCGCCCGCGAGCTTAATCGCGACACTGTTTCTAGTCGTCCCTCGAATAAGCCTGCTCAGTTCATGAGCATTGTATCTGTTCTGCTTTGACTGCAAATTTTAGCCACATTTCTTGTATGGCTGTTCTCAGCATTGAGGGTAAACAAATAGATAAATTAAAACTTAGGAAAAACAAATAAATTAATTAAAATTCAATGAATGATAACGAGAAGCCTTGCTCTTGAAACTTGAAACTAGGATACGGCAATTTTGACTCAGATTCAGAGCATGGATAGACAAATATATATGTATATATACTACGGATATATTTATTGTGCTAACGGAGCCCGTGATTTTGACCAAAAAAAGCCAAATTTCCAATTAATATCGAATTTCGAAGAAAGAAAGAAACAAGAAACGAAGTTAAGACCTTATGTTACAATTTCTGATGTAAGAAGAAAACAAGAAACAAATTTAAGAATTATGTTACAAATAATGATATTGAATTCGAAAGTAAGAAATAAAAAAAGAGAAACAAAATTAAGAGCTCAGAAATTATGGAGTTAATATATGAGTAGGATTAAGAAGTTGATAATTAGATAAGATTGGATTGTTATGTGGAAGGATTAGTATCTTGGATTTATTTGGTCTCACTCTAATTTGTTAAGACAATATAGAATAGTCTTTTTTTTTTCGTACAAACCCCAAGTGGTCATAGGGATTCGATCCTGGATCTTTGCCTTCAAGAAATAAGACGCACCACTTGACCAACCCCTATTGGTAGACAATAGAGAATAGTAAAATAATAATAGTTAGTAAGAAAAACTATTTGTATTCGAATGTATTAAAATTAAATTCTTCATAGTAATATATATTTTATGATTATCTTTAATATAATCCCTAAATTATGATGAATTATGTGAATTTGTCGTATTGGTAAAATAATAACTAAAATAAAAATAAAAAAATATGAGAAGAAAGATAAAAATAATATAAAAGAGTTATTTTAAAAGGTTTAGTGAGATGAGAGAAAAGAGAAGTTAAAATATATGGAGGAATAAAAAAATAAAATACAAGCAATAAAACATTTATTAAAAAAAAGGAGTCCAAAAGTTCCAAGTTATGTTATGTTTAGCCAGTTTTAATTGAATTAAAAGTCGAGTTGCTCTCTTCTTTTCTTCCGCCTCTCTTCTTCTCCGATGAAGTAAACATTGAGTTCAGTGAAATATGTTTCCCGCCTCTCTCGTCTCCGATGAAGTAAACAATGAGTTCAGTGAAATCTCTTCTTCCGTCTGATGAAGTAAACATTGAGTTCAGTGAAATCTCTTCTTCTGCCTCTCTCGTCTCCGATGAAGTAAACATTGAGTTCGGTGAAATCTTTTCTTCCACCTCTCTCATCTCCTGTGAAGTAAAAAATTGAGTTTTATTCTGCTCTTCTTTTCTTCTGTCTTTATCTGGTGAATAGTTCTCTTTTCGCTTGAACCAAACAGTGAAATTTTCTCTTCGTCTCCGATGAAGTAAACATTACTTCACATTGAGTTTTTTTTCTTCTGTCTTTATCTGGTGAATAGTTCTTCTCTTTTTCCTTGAGTTAAACAGTGAAATTTTCTCTTCGTCTCCGATGAAGTAAACATTGGGTTCAGTGAAATCTCTTCTTCCGCCTCTCTCTTCTCCGGTGAAGTAAACATTGAGTTTTTTTTACCACTCTTCTTTTCTTTGTCTTTATCTGTGAAGAGTTCTTCTCTTTTGGCTTGAACCGAACAGTCAAATTTTTTCTATTTTCTCTTATTCTCTTCCGCCTTTCTCCATTGAAATATTCTATTATACTTTTACACAAGAGAAACATTATAAATTTTCTCTTTTTATCTTACAAGTGAAGTTTTCTCTTCCGCTCTGTTTTATTAAACGGAATATGAAACAATAAAATTTTCTTTTCTTTTCTTCCATTCTTAAATTGTCTCTTCCATTCTTATCCAAGAGAAACGTTCAACTTGTTTTATTAAACGTTTTCTCTTGTTCTCTTATACATTTATATTTCTTACGCTCAGTTTATATTTATATATAATATTTACCAATATATTTTAAAATTATTTAAAGATATATTTGTAATAAAATATATTCCAAAGATAATCTCTAAAAGATATATATTCAATATATTCTAAAGTGGTTATTTTGAAGTGACACATTTATTTATCTAAAATCTCTAATCTGATTTCTAAATAATTGTGGATGAGATATATGAGAATGTTGAATCTATTTTTTTTAAAAATATTATCTTAGATATATGAGAATTCTGAATCTAAATTTATTTTTTTCAAATCTCTAAATCTGAGAATTCTATTTATCCAAATTTCATAATCTTATTTTTTCCAAATCTCTAAATCTATAGAATTTTGTTTTTCCAAAATATATAACCTGATTTTGTGGATGAGAAGATAACAATTGCATCGGAAAAGATAACTTCCCATTTGTGGATGTGAAAAAAAAAAACTTGCTCAAGACATTTTTTAAAAGGGCAACGTTTCGTCTTCAACAATTGTGTCAGAAAAGATAATTTCCCATTTGAGGATGTGAAAAAAAAATTGCTCAAGATATTTTTTAAAAGGGCGATGTTTCGTCTTCAACAATTGTGTCGGAAAAGATAACTTGCTGAAAACATTTTTTAAAACAATTGTGTCGGAAAAAATAACTTCTCATTTGTGGATGTGAAAAAAAATTGCTCAAGACATTTTTTAAAAGGGCGACGTTTCGTTTTCAACAATTGTGTTGGAAAACATAACTTGCTGAAAACGTTTTTTTAAAACAATTGTTTAGGAAAAGATAATTTGCTGAAAACGTTTTTTAAAACAATTGTGTAGGAAAAGATAACTTGTTGAAAATGTTTTTAAAAAAAAGATATCTTAACGTCTTTAGTAGTTCCATGAGAAAAGGAAAACTTGATGAAACGTTTTTCTTAAAAACGTCTTACATTGGAATTAAACTATTTTGAAGAAATACACCATTTTTGCACACTATTATTAAAATTTCACCAATAAATTTCTTTAAATCTTTGACTATCACTTTTTATATTCCCAATATTATTTGAAAATATTCTTAATCAAGTGCTTGTTCATGCGATATAGTAACGGTGCTATGCAGAAAGAGACAATGCACCACTAGCTTGAATGACCTCATTGTACTACCTTACTTACAGTGCTGTTTTTGCATCGAGTAAGTACGTACTTGATCAAGAAAATCTTGAAATAATATTGGGAATATAAAAAGTGAGGGTGAAAGATTTGAAGAAGTTTGTATGATACAATCAACTAATATGGTGGTTTGGTTCTTTTCTCTCTTATAATTTCAGATTTTGCGTTGCAGGGTCCTGAGAAAACATCGATTTCCATGGAGAATAGTGAAGGAGAATCAGCTCTGCCACCGGAAGTTGAGATTTCCGGCGTTGGCAGCGGACCTGCGGAGGCGGAGCTGACGGACATGGAGTATTTGAACATATTGCAATCAATTGGGCAGGCAGTTCATGTTCTTGATCGCAATTACTACATAATTTATTGGTTAGTCACATGAAGCTCAACCATAATCTTTATGCCGTATGGCCGTATGCACAATCACATATTTGTTTCTGATATTGGGAGGTTGCTGCTTGCTAGTTTTGTGTTTGATGAAATGCCAGTTTGTAAACATAAAAATTGTTTCTTGGTCTGAAATGAATTTTGTGCAGGAATAGAAGTGCTGAGAAGCTTTATGGCTTCTCATGTGAAGAGGCTCTAGGGGAGGATGTAACCGAGCTTCTAGGAGATCGTAAAGACCGTTCTGTAGCTTATACCGTTTTGGATCGTGTGTTCATGGGGGAAACTTGGACGGGGCAGTTTCCGGTTATAGGTAGGAGAGGAGAAAGGTTTGTAATAGTGGCAACTAATACGCCTTTATACGATGATGCTGGTACGATAATTGGAGTAATATGTGTATCGGCTGATGCAGCACCTTTCACACGAGCAAATTCTTTCTTGTCTGACTTTGAAACTGATTCTGGCGAACTTGTACGTGTTGATCATCAGCCTCGGAGAGGAAAGTTCCCGTCCAAATTATCATACTCGGTGGGTTTTATTGTGTGTAATTGCACAAACTTCGCTTCAAAGTTGCAAAATAAGAAATTACCTCTTTTTGTTACTGAAAATTGGTTATTGTAAGATGAAAAGGGGGTGTTTGTGTAAATGGATATTTTTTCGGTTGTGTGTAGTTGTAGGAGACGGCGGCCCTTTAGTTTTACCAGTATTTATTTAATTTATAGATATGCTAATTTAATCCATATCTCGAATTAGCCTTCTGTAGTGAATGAACCGGGAATGATGCCTGAAGAAGTAAACTTACTCCTTGAAGGTGTCCATGGTTATATAAGTGGAGCTCGTACACCTATAGGCGATACATATTTTTCTCCAGTTGGAGTGTTTTCCCATGGTGGGCTTGAAGAAGCCTCACCATCTTGGATTGGTAAGGCAGTAACAAAGTTCTCCCGGTTCGGTCAGTTGTGGTCACAAATAAACGAGATCATGAGTCTGTACAATATGAGGTTGCTGAAACGAGTCGAACAGCTAATTGTGAGGCTTCAGGCTACTGCTCCTCTGCTGCGAAGATTAACAGCAAAAACTGTGCTAGTACTAGTAGCAGTAGCAGCAGTAATGCTGTTATTACAGTCGATAAAGGTCCAAGAAGTTTGAATTACGATATAATGTGGGGGGAGTTAACTATTGGAAAACGACTTGGTCAAGGTTAGTCGCGGTGAATATATTTAAGGTTCTATTTTGGTGGTTTTCGATTCTTAGATTGTGTTTTGCAGATTTTGAAAGTGGTGAATTTTTTCAACTTTCCACTTAAGAAAAGCATAAATAGAGTGTGTTGCTGCTACTTAAAATAAGCTAAAATGATTAGAAGCTAGAACCACATTTTGGGGTGCTTTTATTAGCTTCTTGTTTCGTTTATCTTCTATTTAAAAGTGTTTCTGAACTTTCTTCTCCGAAAAACTTTAGCTTATCCAATGCAGAAGCTTTTTTTTTTGAAGCTTTAGCTTCTTAGATATGCAAACTCTAAGAAAGTGCTTTTCTTCTTTTAGCTTAAGAAAGTAGTGATATAAAGTGTTTTCGTTTGTTGCTCCTTCTTAATATAAGCTTGAAAATCAAAGTTGGGTTTGTAATTTTCAGCTTCTAGGCCCTTTCTAGTGTTTGGAAGTGATTGTGTACTTTCTTCAGCAAATAACTTTAGCTTCTTCAAGTAGAAGTTCTTGCAAAGACCTCCTTGTTACTATTTGTATTGTGAATTGTGATCTACTAGATTCTCTCCTCTTTGATATATATTGGCAGGTTCTTGTGGAACCGTATATCGAGCTTTGTGGTATGGATTGGTATGTCCTTTGGCTCCTCTATTCAACAATGCGTCTCTTATCTATTTTTTCATTCTGCATTGGAACTATTAAGGAACTACGACTCTTTGCAGGCTGTCGCTGTCAAGTTATTTTCCAGACAAGAATATTCAGATGATGTGATACGGTCCTTCAAACAGGAGGTCAGTCTGTGTGTGCATTTCTGTTTTTTAGGGGTTAAAAGCTGAAATTTTCTCCAATAATAATAGTATTGATGTTGTTTCAAGGTGTCAATTATGAAAAGACTTCGACATCCCAACATTCTCCTCTTCATGGGTGCAGTTACTTCTGCCGAACGTCTTTGCATTGTTGCAGAATTTCTTCCACGGAATGTGTTTTAGTTCTACCTTATTCCATCTTTTCGATATTACAATTTAATCCCATAATCCAATCACAGTGAGCTGATATCTTACTGATATCAAGTTCGCTTTTCTCAATGATGCAGTGGTACTCTTTTTGAGTTGCTACGAAAAAGTGGGGCGAAACTAGAAAAGATACTACTCATTCACATGGCTTTGGATATAGTAAGCTTCTAAATGCTGCAAACGCTCTACATGAAGACATGTTTTAGTATTTTTCTAATTTTCTTATGCATCTAGGCACGGGGTATGAATTATCTTCATTGTTACAATCCGCCTATCGTTCATCGTGATTTGAAGTCTTCTAATCTTCTTGTCGGCAGGAATTGGACCGTGAAGGTCAGTTTGCTTTCATTGTTGCACTTCCTTTTTCTTTTTTCCTTCTTTAAGAACTTTCAACATATTGTGACATAGTTTTGAATCAGGTTGGCGACTTTGGTTTCTCAGTCTTAAACACGAAGCATATTTGACAACAAGGACGGGTAAAGGAACGGTATTCAACCCACTCCAGAGCCTATAATAAATAGAATATCGAAAATCTACTTATTTTTGGGTAATGCAGCCTCAATGGATGGTCCTGAAGTTCTTCGTTGCAAACCTTCAAACGAGAAGAATGCCCAAGTATATAGTATTATTACATCTAGTCTGAAACTTGAATTACTACATGTACATGGAAATAAATAGTTTGTGATGATCAGGGCTGATGTATATAGCTACGGTGTGATACTATGGGAACTCGCAACGCACAAGACTCCTTGGGAAAACCTCAATCCAATGCAGGTAATCTTAATACAATCAATTGGTATCTGCTCCTTGAAATGGAAAGTTGAATACAAGTTGATTTCCGAATTATAACACTTGAAAGATGCTTTGAACCAAAGGATTCTTACAGGTGATCGGAGTTGTGGGCTTCATGAACCAAAGGCTAGACATACCAGATGATGTCGAACCACAGTGGGCTTCTCTTATAGAAAGCTGCTTTCGCAGGTTCGTATTCACTGACGCGTTCGTTCAAATTTCAATTATAGAAATAATTGCAGTGGCCTCCCCTGCGAATATGTGACCAACCAATACATAAATTTCCTCTTTTTAATTTCAAGATTACGTAACTCGTTTCTGGAACGGATCTCGGTTGTCTTTTTCTCCCTTGATCACATAGTTAAGGTGTCATGATTCCTAAATAGGGATACCAACAGGGGTTGGTCCAAGTGGTTAATGGATTTGTTCTCAAGGGCGAGGTCCCCGGATCGAATCCCGCTTGGGTGTGCTTGTGTTAAAAAAAAAATTCAAAAATAGGGATGATTGTACTGGCATGTCCTGAGCTTTGGCCAAATTACACAAACTTCCCCTGAGATTTGAGAAATTACATAAAATTCCACTTTCAGATAATTTCTATTCATCTTGATAGATGAATTCTGGTGACTTCATTGATAATTTTCAATGAATACCCGATTTTGCATTTGACGCTTAGCGATTAAATCTTGATTTTATGTTCATGACTTGAAGAACATGCCTTATGCTAGATCATAGGGTATGCCAAGGGGAAATTTATGTAATTCCTCATACCTTAGGGGGTATTTTGTAATGCTGAAACCAAGAAGGGAGGTTCGTATATAGTATATACCATACTCATTTTAGTTATTTGTATACACTATTTTACTTAGTGAACCACAAAGCCGTCCGTCGTTCCAAGAATTAGTCGAGAAGCTAAAAGTTATGCAGAAAAAGCATGCAATTCAACTTCCAGCAGGAAGTGCTGCCCCCAAAAAATTATAGATGCAACAGACATCATGGGATCTTTGAAAATTGCGGATGATGTTGAAGCCGAACATCAGGAGGACCATGGCCGTTTCTTGAAATTAGGCTGCTTGACGACTCTGATGGAAGACGTCTTGTTAAAATACCGTGAATATATGTGAGTGGTGATGTTTATAATCTATGTTGTGGATAATTCCGAACATGGTTTTGGTCTCCAATTTTGCTCGAAACCGGCTGTTTTTGTTATGCATCTGTTGTTGTCTTAGGTCATAGTTTATAGTATAGTTTGGTGTACCATAATGAGAAATAGTATTCGTTCGCCCCTTCTCCTGCATTTCGGGGAATTTATGCCACGCCCCATTTTGTTAAAATCTGCCATTATTAACACTCACTTCCCTTAATAACTGCGTAAAATGAAGCAGATAAATTGAACGAATTGTGCAACTACATATAATTACACAAACCTCCCCTATAATCAAGTGTGATTACAACAACATTCTTCCCATCATAACATGTTGAGAAAGTCTAGCACCAAAACAGATCAAACTCCATTAAAACACAACATGTTAATATAGTTCTTACAAGATAAGAGGATTCTGGGCATATTATGCAAGACTTCAAGACATGTTGATATCGACATCAGCAGCATTGATCTTAACCGCTGCCAATTCTTTCTCCCTGTAATCACACCATTTCATGTTTAGCTTCAGAGCTGATTTCGAATTCCCATTTTTTATCCCATTTCGGTAAATATGCTCTTCAGGCACTTGAACCTGCTTGGATCACATCTAGACAAATCGAAGCCGGTCGACGAGCAA
>JBBMKE010000011.1:5273494-5288299 GCA_037834125.1 Lippia alba | reverse complement strand
CCAATTGGTTTAATTCGCCGGATTAATCAATTGGAGTGCTTCCTTTGGTTATTTAAGAATCATTGTATCTTGGGAGGCTGTTCGAATAAACCTTAAAGCACCGTGAAGGACGAATAAAGTCTTAAAGAAACCGTGTGATACACGGGGCCTCGATTCACTAAATTGCATTTAGGTACGCTCTTTTGTAAGTTAATTTTATTTTTTATTTTGATTATATGATATAAATATATTTTAGTTGATATATTTATTTGTCTAATATATTTTTGCACAAGTATATGATACGATTCATGTTTATCTTTTGACACTGAAGTCCAAACCAAACAAGTCTTGGCTTTAAGGTTTTTTACTTGAACTAGACTTCTACAGCATAAGAACTCGTCATGTAAAAGAATCTAATACATAAAAACAACTCAAGTATTTGGCTTCTCTCCCACTTGTTTGTTGGTGGCCATGGACTGGTATTCAGGTACTTCTTCACAGTTTTGTGTCTGTTTTGGTTACGTTTAGGGTTTAGGATTGAAAGTTGAAAAGGTTCGATTTTTGGTGTTTCTTGCGTTTTAAAAATATTTTTGTGTAAAGGGTTTTATCGATGTTGATGAAAAGATGGTATTTTGGAGTAGATGTACTTATGAACTCTGTTTACTAATTGAAAACCTGATATTTGAATGTCCAAGGACCGAGAAAGCCAGAAAGGCGTTCGTTGTATTATTATATCGAATCGATTGTTCTTTTTCTGAAATTGCAGTCTTCCCCAATGTAGGATAAGAAAAATTCCTTTCGAAACTGGATTTGGTTATAAAAACAATTTAATGGAGATGATAAATTGGATAAATTTTTGTTTACAAATATAATAATGATGATATTGATAGGTGAGTATCATTCATCCTACAGGCTACAACAAGCTGTTTAGTCGAATCTGATTTAAAATTTATCGGATTTACTAATAAACTCTTGTCAATAAGAATTCTTGGAATATCAATAGTTCAACCCTTTTGATCTTTTTGTTAGGCAATGCAGCAAATACCATTCAATTCAGTCAGTTAGATGTTGTCCCTGAGGCATCAGACCATTACTACAGTGATTCCAATACCTCAAACAAGGCCAAGGAAACCTTCAAGGATAAAAGCAGTAGTTCTGTCTATGCCCATATCATGAAAGAGTGGAAAATCCTGAAGAAAAATCTCCCCGACTCCATCTACGTGCAGGTATACGAGACGAAGATCCATCTCCTGCGAGCGGTCATAGTCGGCTCCCCCGGCACGCCCTATCATGATGGTCTGTTCTTCTTCGACATTCTCTTGCCTTATGATTATCCGAACAACCCTCCTAAGGTATACTACCACTCACACGGTTACCGTTTGAACCCAAATCTGTATGCAAGCGGGAAACTTTGCTTGAGTCTGATCAACACATGGGATGGAGGGAAATCTGAAATGTGGACTAAAAGGTCTACACTACTTCAGGTTCTCGTGTCGATACAAGGGCTCGTACTGAACGAGATGCCGTATTTCAACGAGCCCGGATATGGACGGGGCCGGAATAGTAAGCTACCGTGGTGTGTAAAGCCATCCATGCGGTATAACCAGAATGCTTTCATTCTTTCATGCAAGACTATGGTGCATATTGCCCTAAACCCGCCCAAGAATTTCGAGAGCTTCGTTTATCGGCATTTCCGGTCGAGGGAAGCCTCGATTTTACTAGCCGTTAAGGATTACGAGACGGGCCGTTTAGTCGTTGGCCAGTCTAGGATGGATGGGGATGGAATCGGTTCTTCTTCTTCTTGTTCATCTTCGAAGATCAAGGTTTGTAAAAGATTTCAGGCTAATTTGGTATTAGTTTATGATGAGCTGAAGGAAGCTTTTGCTGGGATGAGTTTGGAGCCAAGAAATGTTGAGAATAACACCATCACCAATTCAAACAGGGGCCAACAAGTGGAAAAAGGTTGGTTCATGAAGTTGTGGGATTTTGTATGGGATTGGGAGATTCAAGACATTGTTGTGTTAGACTTTTTTTTTTATTTAATTATTTGTTTTGCTCTGTTAGAATCTTTTCTTCTTCTTCTTTTTATATTTCTCAGATAGGGTTTTGTTTAGGGTTGTAAATGGATATTCGAAAATTTGATGTTGGTCCGACTTTGTTTAAAAAAATATATTATTCGAATCCGTTAAACATTCCACTTATAAAAGAATAAATATGGTAATAAAGCATCCAACCCGTTTAACATTTTACATATTGGTTGGATATATTTCGATCTATGTGAATGCTGACAACACAAATATTGCTTAGATGGAAATTTTGCCCAACAATCATAGTTGGAGTTCTAGTATGAATAGTGTATAAAAAGGATATAGTCCAAATTTAATTTAAAAAAATATTATAAGTATTTGTCCGAATTATAAATTAATAAAAATATAATAATTATAGATTCGATCAGTTTATATGGGAGTCTATTCCCCTTTTCTTATGAAGTATGATGTATTCGGATAAAAATAAAGTATAAAGTTCATCTTACCTAAGTATTCCCAACACAAAATGCTTTATTTTCGCAGTTCTTGGAGTTTTAATATCAGGGAGTTTATAGTTCTTTCGATCGCTTTTCGGCTTATGGATTATTATATTAATATTGAGCCAAGTAAGCTTTACATTAATCATTTCCACGGGTATTAATATTGAGCTGACTTTCGATAAACAGAATTTATATTCTTAAAAAATCAACTAAACGTTAACCTTTTCCAACTAAGAGTGGATTATTAGGCGAAAATAGTTATCTTTATATTATTTTTGGGCTTAGGATATGCACTTTTGGTGTCCGTTGGTGTTTGATGGATTTTCCATTTTATATGTTTTGAGGGTAAACCAAAGAAAAGGTTTTACTTTAACTAGACTTCTTCAACGTAAGAAACTCTGCCTTGTCGCAAAAGGTTGAATCCCGAACCCCGCCCGACAGAAGTAATTTGTTGGCTCACGCACTTGTTTGTTCATCAGCCATGGATTCAAGTTATTCTTCAGTTTGTTGCCGGCCCATGGATGCAGGTAATTCTTCATTTTTTATTATTTTCTTTAACACATACCTCAGAGTGGACAGAGGGATTTGAACCCAGGTCATTATCTTCAAGAAACAACCCATTAACTATTTGAACCAATCTCGATTGGCAAATAATTTTTCAGTTTGTTCGCCGGCCATGGATGCTTGTAATTCTTCAGCTTGTTCGTTGGCCATGAATGCAGGTAATTCTTGGCATTCTTTACAACTAGCATCTCTACTTTTTTTTTACAGTTCAGTTTGTTCGAGTTTGTTGCGTTTTAATAAAGTTTGTTCCCATGGTAAGCGGTTGCAAGAGAGTAAAGGGTTGAGCCTTTGTAAGTATTCGTTGAGTCTGAAGACATTTTTTTATCTTGAATGGGATGCCATCCCCTCAACCTAAAATATTTTGACAAAAAAAAGAAAAGAAAAAGGGGGTTTGGCGTTGTACTCAAATAATTTACTAATTGAATACCCGATTTTTGGATCTCCAAGAACTGAGAGAGTGTTAATATAATTTGAAAATATTTACAAAATATAAAAGTTTTAGATTGTCATAGGATAAGTGTTTTTTTTCTTTTCCCCTAGAATTTATCATCCATACAAGTAAACTCTCCTCGATCAAGAATCATTGTATCGATTAACCTCTTTGATCTTTTTGTTAGGCAATGCAGCAAAAACCATGGAGTTCAATCACTTTGATGTTGTCCCTCAAGCGTCAGACCATTACTACTCTCGTTCCAACACCTCAAACAAGGCCAAGGAAACCTTCAAGGATCAAAGCAGTGGTTCTGTCTATGCCCATATCATGAAATAGTGGAAAATCCTCAAGAAAAACCTTCCCCGACTCCATCTACGTGCAGGCATACGAGACGAGGATCGATCTCCTCCGTGCAGTCATAATAGGTCCCCCCGGCACGCCCTATCATGACGGTCTATTCTTCTTCGACATTCTCTTGCCTTATGATTACCCCAACAGTCCCCCTCGCATATATTACCACTCGCATGGTTATCGTTTGAACCCAAATCTCTACGGAAACGGGACCCTTTGCTTGAGTCTGATCAACACATGGTTTGGAAGGAAAACTGAGAAGTGAACGAGAGGCCGTATTTCAATGAGCCCGGAATCGGATGGGCCAGAAATAGGAAATGGATGGAAAAAACATCCATGAAGTATAATGAGGATACTTTCATTCTTTCGTGCAAGAGTATGGTACATGTTGCACAAAAACCGCCTGAGAACTTCGAGAGGTTCGTTTATCATCATTTCCGGTTGAGGGAAGCCTCAATTTTACAAGCCGTTACGGATTACAAGACGGGCCGTTTACTTGTTGGTCAGTCTAGGATGAATGGGGCTGGAATCGGTTCTTCTTCTTCTTCGACTTCGAAGATGAAGGTTTGTGAAAATTTTCAGGCAAATTTGGTATTGGTATATGATGAGCTGAAGAAAGCTTTTGCTAAGATGAGTTTAGTGCCAAGAAAGGTTGAGAACACCACCACCAATTCCAAATAGTGGCCAAGTGGAACAAAGGTTGGTTCATGAAGAAGTGGAATTTTATATGGGAAGGGAAAAATTCTAAGCACAGACAATTGAATAGTTTTGAAGTTTTGAGTTTTGAAGGAATTCAATAGTTTTGAAGTTTTAATGTTAGGCAGTTTAAAGTTTGGCTTATGACTTGTCAAGTTATGAATTAGTATTTTATCAGCCTATTCGATATTGATTATTGCATCAAATTTCATTGATTAGTTTTTCCCGGATCTTAATACACTGAATTTATATTATTGAATATCAACTAACGTTATTCCATAAATCCATGTTAATCATTTCCATGGGTATAAATATAATTGTATTAATCTTGATACTTCTTTCCAATATCCTTTTCCAACCTAATAGTGGATTATTAAGAGGTGTCGGGTTCGAATCACCGTTTGGGTGTGTGTGGAAAAAAAAATAATAATTTGTATTAACATTAGCTGCCATCATTCAAATATATAGTTTATATAGATATATATAATTTGAGAAGGAAAAAGAAATGGAAAACAGATTGTGAAGTTGGAAAGAAAGATCAGACGTAGCTTTCTAGGCTGCATTGTCCATCAAATAGCAGTCTCAATAAGCTGCTCAGAGCCCAGTGCGATCATCATCTCTATCATTTTCCAGCTAAAATTCAAAAACATAACAACAATCAGGGATTTTTTTCCCCAGAAAAACACGAAAACAAAAAGAAAGATTTCAGGTCTCAAAGATTTCTCCTCAGAATATAATGCTTGTAATTTGTCATCAAATTGACAATCAGGTCTCAAAGATTTCATGCCATCATCGGAGAAAAACACACCCAAATCCCAGAAAAATAAAATGGAAAGCAGTAACCGAAGAATAAAATGGAAAATCGTTTTAACAGGGATAAAATTCACTTCGCCTGGTTGAAGGATCTAAGGCGTAGCGACTCAACTCTCCTGCAATCAGCTTTCTGCCTCGGAAACATGGATTGAAGAATCGATAAACCCTAATTGCAGAGATTCAAAGAGGGCTTCCATGAGAGGCAAGTATGAAAAATGTAAAAGCCTTATGCTGAGCTAAATAGCTGCAATTTGGGAAATTAGGGTTTTGAATGGGCTTGAAGTGGTGATTCAATTTGGCGTATAACGTATTCTGGCAGGATTACTGTGAATTAGTGGGCCTTATAGGATTGGGCTTCTCTTTGGGCTTAGGGATTAATCAGGATAGTGAAATGGGCCCACTTATCAATCTGTTTTAAGGTGTGGTATGTGGATATATCAAATTGAAATGAAATTTACAACAGCGGAGTTGTTGGGGCTCAGAGAGAGACTCAATATCACAGGAAACTTTGTTCGGAAAAGATCATTGTAGAAATTGATTTCAAGGCAGTCATTCGTCTCATTAAAGAGGCTAGCGTAGTTTTTTTATTTTTTGAATTTTATTGTTGATGATTGCCGTACTCTTATCAGGAAATTTTAGCAATGTCATCTCCAACACATTCGTAGAGATGGCAACTTCTGCGCGAATGCTTTAACCCAAATTAGCCATCAATCTTTGAATCGAGTGGAATAGATTAATCTCCCTCATGCTTTAATGGATCTGTTTCAAACTTATGTATAATTTTCTTTTTTGGGTTCCCTTTAAAAAAAATGAAATGAAATGCATTAGATTTGAGCATTGAAGAGAAAATTTTGATATAGTAGCTGTGCTGTCTGTTGGTAATGAAAAAGAGGTGCCAACTGAATTTAATCATCTTGGTTAATTAATTAAAATAAAATGTCCTATATCCCATCTATTATATTATGACTCGGGTCAAATTACGAAAGTGTAAAATTATCTCGATTTTTACGATCATTTCGAACTTAAAATTTTAAATATAAAATCATTTGTAAAATTTGTGTTATCGCATTCATATTGTATCGTGTTTATATTGTTGATAATGTATTTGTACATTATTGATAATTTATATTCATCGAAATTAATTTGGGAGAGTTACCATGAAAAGTGAAAACCTGACAAAAGTTGCTTCCACCTTTTTTTTTTTCCCCTTAAGAGGAAAAATAAAATTAAATGGAGTATTGAGTTAAAATGATTGCACGGAAAGAAAATTGGGAGGGGCCAATTAGCTTGTTAATATTGAAAAAATAAAGTCCCAGCTACAATGTATCCAATTATACATGCAGTTGTAACTTGTTAAGATATCATAATAATAAAGCATTATTACCGGAGGTTACATCATATAATCATTTCTTCATCAGAGTCACTCGTGATTTACTATACTTTTCTTTTGTTTGCCTGTTATTGCTATACACAAATACTGATAAATGTATAGCTTAATTTATTTCGATGGATAAGCCTATTACAAGGTGTAAGGTTTAAATGTTACGATGTTAGTGTGATAGCATTATCCTTGAACTTTAAGGATGAGTTTCTTACAGGCTTATGTGACACACACCTCCCTCTTAACGAGATACTGAATACTTGATTTATATTTCTCCATTTATTTCGTTGGTGTGTAGGAACCCTTAAAATTAAAGATTAAATCTTTTGTTGTAAAAATCTTACACCTTAATAATTTGAGTGAACTTGATTGTTATAAATAAACTATACAACCAACAAAATAAATATATCAACAAATGGTATAATTTAGTGGTTCAATGTTATACTAATTTAATAAAAAATCTCGAGTTTGAATTCTTGATAACACAGCTACCATTATCAGTAAGAACTTTACCCTATAAGTTGTTCGTCAATATATTATTTTTTTTTAAAGTAAATATGTTTTTACAAATGAATAAAGCATATAGAAATTAGAAAGAAGCAGCACATGCATGGCAGAAATAGTAAAGTTGGAAGTCGCAACTCGCAAGTCCCAAGAGCCAAACTCAAACCAGAAAACAGGGCTTTTTCACTCTCCTTTTTCCCTAATCACTTTTCAGGTAATGCCATCGACAAAACAACAAGTTTTCTCTGAAAAATTGCAGATATTATTCAATTTCAGCAATTTTATTATTCAAATAAAGCACAAGAGACAACGTCAAAACTTATTATTTCAATTATAATATTTGTTTGAAGGTATTTATAAATTATGGCCAGAAATATGCCAGCATTACACAACTCTGTGCATTTAGTATGCACCCATGAGAAAGGGTGGTTGAAACGCATCGAACACATTTCATTTGGTGATAATTTATAATCATAAATTTTAAAAATAGTCAATATTATCTTTTCGGTATTGCACCGTATTTTTTATGTTCGTATTTGTATACATATGTGAATAACAATAGTTTCCATATTCTTAACCAAAAAAAAAAAAAAAAGAGTTTCCATATTCAGTTTTTGACTGTTTTTTGGTACTTCTTTTCAAACGGCTGTTATAAAATAATACAAATCTTATTTAAGTTATCTGCCTAAGAAAATGAAAATTATAATAAATAGACACCAGAGTATAAATAAGAGAAGTATACCATTAAAGGGCAAGTGCAAAACACTCGTTTTCTCATTACATCGGTTTGACCGAGCCAGGCTTGGGCTAGAATTATCCCAATTAAAAGAACTATTTATGTCAAATAGAGAATAAAACCCCGATCAATATTTAAATTATATTTTATGGTCTACTTATAGAGTTATAGTTATTGGAGCAACATAAATTATAAGATGCAGCATTAATTTATAATATTTTGCAATTGATGGTGGAAAAGGGCCATTAAATGTCTTTTTCAAACTTTATTCTATGTAAATAAATAGAAGAAACAAGCGCTGCTTTTATTATTGGGTTATTCATAAGCTTTTGCTTGTACTTAAATTACAGGTTGTCTCACTTTGTGAAAAGTTACAAAAGTACTCATCATCATTTTCATAATCAAGAAAAACAAATATAAATAGTACACGTCTCTTCCTGAGACCAACGTCAGTTTTTTCTGGACCGAATCGGACAGGACGGTCCAACCGGTCCACAAAACGAGCCGGGTTGGACTATAAAATCGGACATAACTGAAAATCGTTCTATTTTTGAAAATTTGGAAAAAAACGCGGTTCAACCAGTAAACTGCGTGAACCGTTGCGGGTTGCCTTGAACCGGACAGTTTGTGGAATATCAGAGTGTTTTTTTCTCTCGGACTATTTTCTTCCGTTTTTTTCTCTCGGACTATTTTTTTTTTATCTCACTTCGTTGTTTATCTAATTTTCTAGTTAAGAGTCCATGTTCCAGTAATTTCTTTTTCTTTTTCTTTTTGCTAGGAGACTTGAATATTTCTTATTCTAATTTCTAAAAATATTTGCTTTACCGAACTTTCTTTTTTTGTTATTTGTTCAATTTTTTTTTTAGAATTTTCAATCTACCAATTAAATAAAAGTGAAAATTTGAGTATGTGTTCTTTAACTATTATTTTGATTATTTTATAATATTAAAATAATATTTATTATAATTATGACGTCACCGGTCCGACCGCGGTTGTTACAACGGTTGAACCAGTGACCCTTAACCCAGTTAATTTTTCGGTTTGCTCTACGGTTCGGTTTTCAAAACATTGACCAACGTTTGACTCGTTTAATATTACTGGTAATAGGGATTGGTAGGGGTGTCAATTCGGGTCCTGACCAGATGACCCAACCCGACCCACCCGCCTAAATATCAGGTTAGCGTTGGGGGTTATCGGGTCGGGTCGAAATCGGGTCCGACCCGAAATGGACCCGAAAGAGATGAATTAGGTTCGGGTGGGTCTTGGCTCGACCCGAAAAATCAGTCGGGTGACCTTATAACCCGTAACCCACCCGACTAATATGGACACATATAAATAGAAAAAACTATAATCTATGTTCCCGTTTCTCTCTCCATTCACACTTCACTCTTCAATCTTCAGCACCACAAAATGAGAAGACAGCAGCCGCTGCTATAGCTCCATTCTCCGGCACATTTTCGCCGATTCACCGCCGTGTCGCCGATTCTCCGGCATCCATAGGTACGTCATCCAAACTTGTTACTTCTTCTTCTTTCTTCTTCAATTTTTTAGTCTGTATTATTGAACGTGAGTTTGATTTTCTCAAAAAATAAGGAATAAAAAAGGGGTTTTCGTTGAAATCTGGAAGAAATTTGGAAGAAATGTTGGGGGGGAGGGGTTGTTCGTTGAAATCTGGAAGAAGAAAAAGGGGTTTCCTTGATTTTTTCATGTTCGTTGAAATCTGGAAGAAGAAAAAGGGCTACAATTTGAAAGGTGTTTGCTGATTTGTTCTTTCCCAATTGCACTGTAGGTTGCCGACACCGCTACCTGTGCTAGTGAGTGCAGCTGTATTTGCTGTAGCACATCTGACACTTGGAGAATTTTCTCAGCTATTCGTTCTTGGTACCTTTTTGGACTTTAATCTTAACTTTATCCATACTAAGGTTTAGCTTAATGTATATTATTAGATTAGGATAATTTTTTGATTTTCCTATCAATTTTATGATTTTGGAGATTCTTGGAATTCACCATTGCTTAAAACTCTCCTTGACTGCATACGAAGCTTGCTGAAATAAAAGATAAAACAGAAAAGGAAAAAGTGAGCTTACAAAATCACTGATCTGATCTTGTAAATGTAGTCGAATGTGTGAGAAATTATTGTTTTAATGATGTTGTTGTGTAGGATTAAGTGTTTATGAAAAGCATAGAAATAGATAGGATTTGATGTTTGTGAAAAGCATAGAAATAGATTGGTTTTAGTTTTTACACGTTTAATCAATTGCAATTATAAAAAACAAATTTTTATTTCTTTTTTTTCTTGTGTAAAACTGAATGGATTCTTATTTCTTGTTTTTCTTATCTAAACAGATTCTTATTTCTTCCAGATTCTTATCAAAAGTTTACTCTTATCTAAATTTCTATTTGTTATTTTTCTTCTTATTTTCTTATGTAAAACTGAACCAACCTATTCTATTTCTTATTTTTCTTCTTATTTACTTATGTAAAATAGATTCAATTACAATTCTTATTACTTATTGTTTAATGTTTCAATTCTTATTTTCTTATGTAAAACTGAACCAACCTATTGTTTAATGTTTCAATTTCACATGTAGAATTGCATAATGACTAAATTTGGAGCTTTCTGTACCTTTTTTGTTCTTTATTTGATTCTTAAAAAATATATAAAATTTCAGGTGGATCGGGTTATTGGGTGACCTGAAAATTTTCGAGTCAACCCGAATCCAACCTGAACCCAATAGATTCAGGTTCGGGTTCACCATTTCGGGTTCATTTCGGGTCAAGGTTTTTTATGTAATACCTCATGCCAACCCGACCCGACCCACCCGAATTGACACCCCTATTATAACTAAAGCAAATTTGTTATTTTTGTACTATTGTGATTTCCAGAGTTTTTATTCTAAACTATAAAAAGTGAACGTTTGCATCTTCGGTTATTGTTTTTTTAACAAATTGTAATTCGATTCCAATAAATGTCTGATATGTATACATAATTTTTTTTACATGTGACACGATAAGTAAAATTATGTTACAATTTATTAAAAAAATAATAATTGATAATACAAACATGGAACTTTTGTAGTTTAAAATAGAAACTTCAAAAATTGAGATAATACGAAGTTTAAAATATTTATCCCTTTAAATTTATGGCAAGACTTTTTACCTCGTTATACTTGAAATATGGAGAAGGTAAATTGCAAATACCAAAATAAGAACAATTATTTGCTGGATATTAGAATTTATAGTGATTTGACTGGGGGTGTACATGGTCTGGTACGGTGCCGATTTATAAGTAAAATATCATTCGATCCAAAATATACGGGTTCATAAAAATGCAAATCGTAAATGCATAATAATTCTTTTAAATCTACCGAAAAGTGGCGGGTTGCAATATTTTTTAATCGTGGTTAAATTTTAAAAAATTTCGACGACAGATCTCGGGCGGATTAGATGGGTTAAGGTGAGTTTATGTAAACCCTAGATTTGACTAACTCTACCTGTGAAAATATAATTTTTAAGTATAAATTAATTCACTACCTAACAGATATATTTAAGATTTTTAACAAAATTATATTAAGCCAATAAAGACAATCATAATTACAAGATAATTAAAATATGTTACATACTTGTATAACTATGACTATAGTACCTACCACAATAGTTCCATGATTCAAGCAAAAATGAATACACCATTATGAGGAATACTTCGACTCTATGTGTGATATGCTCCACAAAAATTTTAAGCTTGAATGATTTTGAGGGCAGTTACTTGATCAACTCAAGTAGAGTTCCAACAATGATTTGAATTTTGTCAGTAGTGCGAAGTGCTTAATGAGTCTTGGATTTAATGATATTCTTTTTAGACCAATCAAGTCAGTAAATCAGATCATCTTATAAACGAACAAAGAATAAATAGGATATACACAATATACAACAAAACATAGTGATAGCATTAATCATCGTTATTCACACTATTAATCATTAAGATTAATCAACTATCAAAACAACATTAATAGTTCATAATTCATTAGTTAGTTACATCAAGATTCCAAGAGCTAATATTCTCCCACCTTTGATGATGACAATATATTTCTTTCTCATATAATGAAAAGAGAGAGCTCTTCTATCATATTGCAATTAATACAATTAATCATTCACAAGCCATAAGACTCCCTCAATCATATAACCATGAAGCTCCCCCTATCAAATAGTACAAATATGTTCAATTTAGATATATTCAACTAAATGTTAGAAATAGTGCCCTTAAAACATTTAGTACTTTACTATTCCATTGTAAAATCACAAATGATCTTTGAATAATATACGAAATAATTTTGTTCACAGGCAACACTTCTTTATGTGCTTATTTGTCTGTTTGGATTGACTGTTTATATGCATGTTTTGAACTTCCCTAATCCGAGATACTGTCAAAAACTTTGCCCTTGTGAGAATGGCATATGAAATGTAGCACCTGGCGCGTGACACCACATCTCCCCGCACCGAGACCCAGCCCGCATATGAAACGGGCAATCCATACACAAGCCAAGCCACGATGAACGGGGACTCTATACACACGCTAAGATAGACGGGCTAACCCTTGAACTAATCAATACGAGAATCAGAGTAATAAAATCATGAAATGCGGAAGCAAACCGTAATATATACATCATGTACAATGAGCCACAGCTCGATCAAAATACAAAAAGTAACACGGCCTTCACTGCCTCAATATAAATAACAAAAAGCGTCACGGCCGTTCAATCCATAAATATAATAAGTGTGAGCAATACAGACGTGCTAGAAACGAATGCAAGACACGACTGATTCGAATTCCCGCCTAGCACCTCACACCTGCAAAAGAACTGAAAACCAAACGGGTTCAGTCTAAAAGAGATTGATGGGTATAAAAACAAGGCATACGTATAATATAAGACAGTATTTAAACAATCACATGCAAGTTATATTCCCGAGTGAGGGTTTCGAAATAATTTCCCAAGAGGGTTAAGAGAGAAATCAACAAAGGGGATTATAACCATCATTTTGCATTAGATCATTCGTGGCCCGGCGAGGGGGCGTGCATTAGTCTCCAACCAACACCTCGTGTAATCCATTAAGCGTTCATTCATTCATTCATTCATTCTTTTCATACATTTCTTTCTTTCGTGCACATACATAGCATTTACCCTTCTTCCTCCGGTTTGGTGGACGGGTTTGCAAGGCCCGACCACCCATGCATTGACTAAAAGGGGTACATGAATCCCCAGATGGTACTCAGCGTCCATTCCCCGCTATCTCCAACGAGGTTTGGTTACACCATTCATTGGTGGGACTAGTATGAGGGATCACCGTAGGCCATTGCCTTTCCGGATAGCCACTCACACTAAGACCCTAGGCCCTGTGCATTCGTTCCATTCTCGCCAAAACTTTTGATAGGGTTCATAAAAGAAAGGTTTTACGTTCGAAATATTTGACTCTTGAAAATGACTCTAAATATGTATAATAATTTTAGTTCAAAACATTTCACACTGGGGCATATTTAGATCATTTTTAACTAATAATACAGAAACTCACCTTAAAAGCCAAAAAGAGAAGGACACAAGCCTCACGGTCCGACCTCGTCTCCAAAAAAACCCGAATCTATGCAAGAAAAGTTGCTGAGACTCAATATGACCAAATAAGACGCTTGAAAATGCTACAATATGATATGAGATGCATAAGAGATTAAATCAATGTTAATGAGATGCATTCATATACAAGTTCAATCATTCTTTCATTCTTTGAATCGTTCGTATTCATTCGAATTCATATCTTTCATAGATCACTTCATATCAAGGCAAATTTCATTAATAACATGCATAACATATAATTCAACTTGTATACAAGTCATAAGAGTCACAGTGATAGGAAATAACAAGCATTTAGGGTTCATATTCCAAGCATCAAAGCATTCATGCGCATAAAAGAGCAAAGAGGGCACACGATTGCATAACTCGCGCATAACACGTCAAACGAACCCCAAATTTTGACACGAGGCACATAACACATACATAAGACATAATATAAGCCAAAGCCAAGCATTAAGAACTCATAGCATAGCAATACACCCTTAAAAATATGCATACAATGCAAAGGAATCAAGATCAGGTAGGGAAACGAGCGAAACAAACAAAGAAACGAAGAAAACAAGGGAACAAGGGGGTCGGGGAGTGTTACGCCCTTCCTTCAAAAAATTAGGTAACGTCTGTTGCCTGGTACAGGGACTTCCCTGCATTGAGTAACGACTGTTACTCCTAAAATGAACAAAGTGGGGTAAAGCCCAGGGCTGGGAATTTCGATTCTCAGCCCTATTTTAACCCCTAAAACCACCACAAAACCATACCACAATCACACCATAACATCAAGTCATGCTCTAAGATAATTAATCCAAGAATTCAAGGCTCAAACACGCGAAGAAATGAGCTAAAATAACCAACTAGAGCAACAAGGGTGCATGTGTGATCATTTCTCCAATTTCCCAACAAATTCATTAATGGAAAGTTGATAATACCTCAACTACCACAAGATACAAGTTCATAAATGTTATAAGGAAGCTAGGGTGATCACTTTCATGCATTAAAACAAGAAAAAACAACCAAGGAATCTAGGTAATCAACAATCATGCTCAAAACCTAACTATTCAATCAAGTGATCCAAAACCTAATCAAACTGTAACAGCCCTGATCGGGATCAGATCGATAACGGTAAGTTAGGGGCGAGGTAAGAGCGTCTATAGAACTTGATCCGTACTTAGAATATTTTATGTCATGCATCCTACGTGAAATAAG
>JBBMKE010000011.1:5228458-5244793 GCA_037834125.1 Lippia alba | reverse complement strand
ATCACAGAAAACTTTTAAACTGTAGAGGGACAAAAGTCTTGGAAATGAAATAAACAAAATAATTGCCAGCTAACCTATTAAATGATAGTAGGAAATAAGGACTAACCGGGAAGTGTTTCCATGGTTTGGTGGAGCAGGTTTGCGAGACTCCCACCGGTTGTATGAGTAGAATATTGTTGATGCGGAGCATGGATTTCAACGTCTCTTGGAAATATCGACTCAAAGTATACCCAGAGCAATAAAAGTCACCCTTCACGGTGCGATTTTTATTGTGGTGCGCCAATATATTCAGAAACATGGCCACTTTACAAGGAATCTTGACAAAACGCTCATTTCTAAGTCCACCTAAGTGTTCGAGTAGGTAACACAAACGACAAAAACTATTCCTATCCATCCGAAGGTTATCGATGCAGTTCTGATCGCTAACTTTGGTAAAATGGTGCAAATGTTTCAGCTGGTCTGGTTGATTGGCAATGATGGAGTAACGCCGCTTCCGGGATCGTCGTTCTCTCGCTAGTGTATCGTTGTACCAAATAAATAAAACATACAACAACGTCATTGTAATTGCGGTTTGTTTTAGAACGAACTCGATCCAAGCCAAGTAACGTACACAATTCAGGTTATCCATGGAAAAACAACTCCTTAATGTAATCTGCAAATCAAATCCCAGCAGTTCGACCAAAACAAGTCCACACCTGTACTCACAGTATAACTCATCCCTACAATTCCATACCACAAACCTTCAGGCCTATCACATGAAGCATTTCCTAAACATCTCTGAAAGCCAAGACCAATGGTACATAGAAGATACACCAACAAACTGACTCATCGGGTTTACATCCACAAACGCAAAACAAGCAAGAACCAAAGCACTGCACCATATTTTCAATTTGCAAAAACATGCGGTCACACACAAAAAAAAACAACAAAAACAACAATAGTCGCAAGAAAACCAGAACTTGATTTATGCGGGTACACAGACAAGTGTTACGATGGGCTACCTTCGTGACAGAGGAATCGATAACTTGATTACCACCTTTAACGCGAGTTGGGACAGGCGGCCGGAAGCGGAAAACTCCAGTAATCGACAGAATAGCAACACCCCTTGATTATTCCAAAGAAGTTTGGACAGAGTCACCACGGAGCTTTGCGAGGTTCGCCGCGAAAGTCTGGAACCCTAACAAAAGAGTGAATGGCGCAAAGTGAAATTTGAAAAATTTGACAAAGGGGTAAAACAAGTCCGAAAATTCCCAGAACAATGATTCAAATATTGAATCTCAGCTAGTAACTCCTCCAAGTGGTTACTAAAATTTGCCTTTTTGGCGTGAATAGTTGTGGGCTTTGCGGGCCGGAGATTCAATCTCCAAAACTCAATATTGCTAGTAATGCCTACCAAACTAAATATTAACCTATACACCTAATATCTACCCAACTTAATAACCAAATTTAGTGCTACCAAACATTTTCTAACAAAAATAAAATAACAAAAATGGCACGGGTCACGTGAGGTCTTGTGATTGGATCCAAGATGTAACACATGCTCTTCTGATGAATATTCAGAGCTTAATGTAGGTAAATAACTTGATCACATCACAAAAACACATGAGTGGATCTTGTTTCTTCATGCCAAAAGGACAAGTTTAATATATACTTAATTTACTTGTGGTTTGATTTAGATCCGAATATTTGATCAGCAGGAGTAATCAAATAGTTATAGACAATTCAATAAGTGAGCTAGTTGATCATAAAATCGTTTCATATCTAATACGAGGGATCAAACGAGCGAGTATGTTTGATTAAATATAAATAATCTTATGTAAAAATATATGGACAAAAACTGATATTATAAATCTTTGAAAAGAAATAAAAAGAGTAATATTTTTGGCATCATAACTTTACATAAATTCTCTTACGAATCGAACAAAGGAGAAGAAATATCTTGGAGCTGGAAAATGCAGGGACCTTTTCTTGCTATTCCTGACAAATATCATTATATCAACACTTTTTCAACACAAAATTTATGATATTCAGTATACATACACAATTAATATTTAACATAGCTATCAAGTTCTTGCACTAATGAAATAAATCTTGATTCTTGATAATATCATCATAGGACAGTCCAATCAAACTCCAGAGAAAGAATTTGTCTTCTTCTTCACCAAATTTGATCAACTTGTTGTTCAGCTTTTTTATACTGAGAGGAATCTCTCTCTCTCTCTCTATAAATCTTTACATTTTGCCAAGAAAGAGACTCAGAGCTTAGTGTTTCGTGAGCTTGGAAAATTTCTTGTTAGTAAGAGTTTAATCTATCCACATTTTTCTTGAATTTTTGCTCAGATCGTATGATGTTGTAATGGAAAATTCTTTTAAGTTGCAGTTAACTGAAGATATAAACAGATTCTAGAGTTCTACTGCTATTAGACTAGTGATGTTCTTCGATTACTGAAATTTTGACGATGATTGACAACCCCAAATTGTAGGATCTGGGCACTAATCATTTTCACCTCTCAACTTTATCCGGAATCTTTCCTTTTCCCTTAAAATCCAACCCGCAAAAATTCAAGAACCTTTTTTAAAAAAGATCCCTTTTTTATTTTTCCGCACATCCCAACAAACCAACCCCACCAAAGTTCTTTAATTTAATCAACTGCTGAGTTCATATCGACAATCTTAGCACAGTCCATCTTTCGTGTTTACTGCAGAAACGTTGAATTTGAGAAGAAAAACCCCAGGAAGAAAGGAATTTTAATGGCGAGACACGAGGACTTGCCCGTACCCGTTTTCAAGTCTCTTGAACCCGTTTATGGAAGTGGATCGCAGCTTGAAGAAGCAGAGCTTCGATTCAGCAAATTGAAAGCGAAATTCGTTGAGTTCTTTGGTCGAACACCTGATGTGTATGCTCGATCTCCAGGTATTTGAGCTCTGTGTTATGCGGTTTTTCTTGTTTTTTTTTCAAGGGTTGAGTTTGATGGGTTGCTCATAGATTGTGATTGGCTAATTTATTGACATGTTTTGTGAAGTAGGAGTTTGAGATTTTGTGATAATATATGGTTTTTGGTGTAGGGAGGGTGAATTTGATTGGGGAGCACATAGACTATGAAGGTTACTCGGTGTTGCCAATGGCGATCAGGCAGGATACGATTGTGGCGATACGAAAAGTTGAGGGGGAGAAGGTGCTGAAGATTGGGAATGTCAATAGTGAAAAGTATTCTATGTGTACTTATCCTGCTGATCCTGATCAGGTAAAGGGATACATTTAGTTCGAATTCTGTTTGTATGTGCCTGTGAATCTTGAAGAGTATGTAGTCTTAATTATGAGCTATTTGGCTGGAAAGATTGTTCCTTTAGTTAGTTCTGTTATTGATTGTGCTTTTAAATAATTAAGTTTTGGAGAAAAACTATGTCTGTATGTGCTTGCATGAGCTTGTTGAGTGAGAGATTGTGTTTTGTCTGGCATCTTGAATTGTTGAGATTCAAATGTATCACTTCCGAGGTGAAACCTTTGGATAATTCTTTATTCTTTTACATTATAGCTTGTTAGAGGAGAAATATTTTGTTTTTCAGGAAATTGATTTGAAAAATCACAAATGGGGTCACTATTTCATTTGCGGGTATGGTTCCTGATAAAATTTCTCTCTTGTTTTGAATATTGCTGTAGCGTATATTATCTCTAAGTGATTTTCGATTCAGATACAAGGGTTTCTACGAATATGCCAAATCGAAGGGTGTGGATGTGAGCAAAACAGTTGGACTCGAGGTTGTTGTTGATGGCATTGTTCCAACTGGTATTTTCTCATTCTTTCTGAGGAGGTTTTAGATTCTGTCAATGTTCAATATGAAAAGGCGTATTGAGTATTGATTGATGTTATTGCTCTACATTTGAGTCATGCCCTTTTCTTTTTCTCGTGTAGGATCTGGTTTATCGAGCTCAGCTGCATTTGTTTGTTCTTCGACTATTGCCATAATGGCAGTGCTAGGTGCAGGCTTTCCCAAGGTATTTCTGCAATAAATTCTGCACATCTTTTGCATATGAACTTATATATTGGCATTTATGTAGCTCTATGTGTTTCCTCATTTCAGAAAGAACTTGCTCAACTTACTTGTGAATGTGAAAGGCACATTGGAACTCAATCTGGTGGAATGGACCAGGTAAAGATTTGGGATGCTTTCTTTCACTCTTTTTTTTAAAGTCTAAGTTTATTATTATTAATTTATTTCCCTTTACAGGCGATATCAGTCATGGCGCAATCGGGATTTGCAGCACTGATTGATTTCAACCCAATTCGTGCAACAGAGGTGCAGCTTCCAGCCGGTGGGACATTCGTCATTGCACATTCATTGGCTGAATCTCAAAAGGCGGTTACTGCTGCAACTAATTATAACAATAGGGTCGTTGAGTGCCGTTTAGCTTCTGTGAGTTCATAACTTCTCTATTTTTCCCAAATCTTGCAATTTTTCTCCAGCTTCCATTTTTTAAATAAATATTAATTTGCAGATTTTGTTAGCCATAAAACTCGGGATGAGTGCAGAAGAGGCAATAACTAAGGTTAAGACACTATCGGATGTTGAGGGACTGTGTGTCTCGTTTGCCGGTACTCATGGATCCTCTGATCCAGTTCTTGCTGTCAAGGAATTTTTGAAGGAAGAGCCTTATAGTGCCGAGGATGTTGAGGAAATCGTAAACGAAAAGCTGCAAGCTATCTTCGCCAATTCTCCTTCTTCCCTGGATGTGCTCAAAGCTGCTAAACATTTCAAACTACACCAGGTTAATTTTGCAATTTCTGTTGTTTGTTGTATGATGAGATTTTAGAGACCTTTTTCTTTATAAAAAAAGAGAAACGTGTACGGTTTTGCAGAGAGCTGCACATGTATATTCAGAAGCCAAACGTGTCTACGCTTTCAAAGATACTGTATCATCAAAGTCGAGGTGATGTTACTAAGAGTATTGCTTATTATGTAAATTTTTGTGTAATGTTATTATTTCGACATTTGCTTACTTGTCTGATGAATTTTCTTGCAGTGAAGAAGACGTGCTGAAGAAGCTTGGGGAGCTCATGAACGATAGCCACTACAGCTGCAGCGTTTTGTATGAATGCAGGTAAATGCAAGCTTTCGATGTTATTTATTGATAGAGTCGGATCGAGTAGTTTTTGATATTGAAACAATTACTGATTGCCCTCCTTCATAACTATTAGGAGTTACCCAAATCTCCCCTCATGCTATAAAAATTACACATGCCCCCCTTTTGATGTGGCCCTTATTATGTGTCTCCATCTTAGTGTTACCCCCTTTTTTCTATTCATAAATTAATGCCAAAATTTAATAATTTTTTTTTCAAATTTCTCTCCCATATAGGGAATATATTATCAAATTCAAATTTCTTGATAAGTTTTTCCAGCTTTCGTCACATTTCACTGGATGGAAGGTGGTATGTAAATTAGAAACGAAAAAGGGATATGTGTAATTACGATAGTTACTCCAGCAATTTCAAGGTCTCTCTAATTTCCCCTTGGTACGAGCAGCTGTCCTGAATTGGAAGAGCTTGTGAAGATATGCCGCGACAACGGTGCCCTTGGCGCAAGGCTGACAGGAGCTGGATGGGGTGGTTGCGCTGTTGCCCTCGTGAAAGAGAATGTCGTCCCACAATTTATCCTCAACTTGAAGGTTAGTATCAATAATGCACAATTCCCCTACCCCCACCCCAACCCCATCAAACATATACATCAGCATCATTCTCTTAATGATTCAGGAGCAATTCTTTCAATCGCGAATCGAGAAAGGGGTGATCAAGAAAAAAGATCTCGGCCTCTACGTGTTTGCATCCAAGCCGTCGAGCGGTGCCGCCATACTCGAACTTTAGCCCGGTGCTTCTGCATTTGTTTGATAGAAATGCTTTTCATTTTCTGTGAACTCAATCTTGCTCTGAGATTATGATTACTCACAATTCTGATTATAAAATAAAGCCGATCTGTATCTGGTCTTCTGGGATTATCATCATTCATATAAATCAGAATTATTGATGAAATCTGTGTTTCTTGGCATGTGATATGTTTTTTATTCTGTTTATACTTTATATTAGTATTAATTTGCATGAAATTACTATTTAAATGAATATGCATGATATATGTTAGGAAGTTATGAAGTTACATCTTACCATTCAAAGTATGGGTGGTCCAAATGGCACCCCAACTTCTAACCAAGAATTGGCCTTGTTTAATTTCTTGACAAAATATGCCCCAAATCCGAAAATATCTTTTTGTTTAATTAAATTAAGTTCTAAAACTTTAAGGAAATTTTCACATGCTTCAATAATTATTGATTAATCAGTTTCTTAATAATTAAAAGCAGTCAATGAGATAGTCTATTGGTGACAAAACAAAATAATGAACAATAAATTATGGGATCTCATTATCATGTTCATACTTTTCAAGCATCCTTCTTATTCCAATTGCATATCACACTTAGCTTAAAGAAATAAATAAATACATATTCACATGTAACAACTTATAATTGAATACCACTCCTTTTTATAATCCAGAACTGAAACGTGTGACGGACTCAAAAGACATATGAGATGAAAAAAGCCATATGAGGGTATCTTCTCGATTTTTCTTTTTTTACCCTATTTTGAATCCTTACAAATATTAAAACCATATCAAATACCACCAAGTGATGTAGTACTGTAATTTAATAGTTTGCGTTATAATACTTTAATCAGATATCTTGAATTCGAGTTTCTAGGATGCTGCTGTCATTAATAGAAAGGGTTTTATACTTTAAGTAATTTGTGGTGCGTCGACCCTAAAAATACTCTGCAGAAACAAAATTTGAAAACATATAGAATTAATGCACATCAAGATTTGAAATTCAAACAAATATAAACTAAGTTAACCAAGTAGTTCAAACATAAAATAAAGGGGTTTTTACACGAGTTACAACAGAGTTGTCGGTGGAGGAGTATGAATGAGATAAACAGGGGAAGTGCAATATCTGAGTGATGAATTGAAGGTGCTGTCATTTCCAAAATTCAAAACCTATATTTCAGCAGAAACTTGTGGATTGCATGCAGCAATAATGATAAAATAAAATCGTCTCCCCAATAAACAATTGCCATAATTCATCTCAATTTCGCTTTCCTGGTTGTTGCCTGAGGCCCAATTCCTCGTGCGCTTATCTGCATTTGTCTCTTTCTCCTCTCTCTCTCTCTCACACTATTTGAATCTTTTTTCTTGTTTCTTTAACCCCTTTATATATCTATCAATGCTGTTGTCTGTAGTTAAATTGTGGGTTCAAAAGATAGGCAAGAAAGATTGATTCTTGAATAGTTTTCCCTCTGTAGTCGGTAGCAGTACTAACTCATAGCTTTACATACATAAATAATTACAGAGATATCTGAAAAATTGGATCTTTGTAAGAACATTGAGCTTAATTTTCTTGTTTGTGATCGCATTGCCTACATTGGATCTGGGATCGTTTGCTTTTCATAAAGGTACTTCTTTTTTCTATCTTTCTTGTTGTAATGTGTGTATTTTATTAAAAGTATTTGCTGAATGCTGCTTGTTAATGGGGTTCTGCTTTTCGTTTTTGATTTAAAAAAGAGAAAGGGACATTGTTTCTTGTATTTTGCGGCTGATTTATGTGTTAACATACAAGGTTGTCTACTGATTTTAGGGTTTTTATTCTCTTTTTGCATACCAATTATTGTTTTTGTAGTTTTGTTTTGGTTCTTTCCTTCCCAGCAATCAATTATTTGAGGAACCATGATCACTTTCTTGATTTTCATAGTCCCACTGCTTTGATCATTACTCTGCAATTTCACCTTTACCATTGCTGAATGTTTAGTTAATGAGAAACTGAAGAAAAACATGATCATGTATCTTGCATTCCCCTGTAATAAACAGGTCTTTAATGCCTTTTGGGGTTAGAATTCTGAGTACTTGATAAGAGAAGTGGTTAATTTGATCAGAATCGATGAAGGAAAGTGATATTGTGATCGACATCGAGAGATGTGCTTCTCCGATCAAAGAATCCGGCTCCCCCAACATTGCAGCCAATGATATCTCCATCCCTACAGTTAGTTCTGTAGATCAATTGAGCCCATCCAGCAACACGAAGACGGTTTGTGGGGTTTCTCAAGATTCAAGTAGGAACTGTACTAAGAAGGAGAAACGTTATTCTATGAGTGCTAAGAAGCCTCCAAAGCCACCACGCCCACCTCGAGGGCTGTCGTTGGACGCAGCTGATCAGAGGCTGATCAAAGAGCTGTCCGAGCTGGCAATGATCAAACGTGCAAGAATCGAACGTATGAAGGTGTTCAAGAGAATGAAAGCAGCGAAAGCAGCTTCTTCATCGGTTTCAAATTCATCCAGTGGCAACCTTTTCGCCATGCTCTTTACGTTTCTCTTCTGCATTGTGATCATTTTTCAAGGTAAAATATGAGCTTTTTCCATACAACTGCTGAGGGATAGATAAAAATCTGATTCTTGTTTTCGATTTTAAATGACGAATCATAACACGATCACTTTCCTAATTTGTGGATTCTTTGACCATATTTGTTCAATTAGGTTGCCAGCCGTTGGGATTTTTACCAAGAAACAGCTCGGGAAGTTCGAACGAAGCAACAAAGGCCGACATCGTTGTCCTTCACAACCAGATGATGAATCTATCCACCAACAACATGCCATTATCTGCCACCGGATCTCCCAAGTACGTTTATCCCATACACGACGATCATTAAGTTATATTACGCGTTCCACCTTCATAACATAGTATAATTTTTTTTCCTTTGCAGTACACTGGAGCCCGTTCGTGGTGCAGACAACATGAATGAGGGGAAAAAGGCTAACATCTGAGATGATGTCTGTGTCTAAATTCTTAAGCTTCTTCGTGTATATATTCGTTATATATACACGAAGAAGCTTAATACAGAAAAAATGAGTCTTTATAGTTCGTGTTAGAGCTTTTTTATTTTCTTTTTTCATCTAAACCAAGACATCTACCGTCAACTACAACGACTAGTCCCCTCGTCATAGGATGGTAGCAGCTGCCCTTTGATAAAAATAGATATGTATTGTACAGTAAGCATTACCAGAAAGGGGAAAATCTACATAATTTGGAGACTTGAATGTTTGTCTTCGTCTACCTACAATTTTGTACAATGTTAGAATTCTCACTTTTTGTGTTCTTTACGTATTTTCTTGCATGAATTAAGTGTTTTTGTTTGAATTTCATGATCTGATGATTTCTGGGATTTCTTCCTTGTTTGGCACTCAGATGTTTGGTTATGTCACATGTGCTTAGATCCGGTAAATAAGTTCGCAACTATTTCAATTCTTGACTTGTAAATCAAACTTAAACATGAAAGTTTTATTTAATATTTGACTTGGTTTGGTCTGAATTCTTTGCTTAGTTTATACATATTATAATTTATAACTGGAATTCAGATATATAGCACATTCTTTTGTTGATTTTAACGTGAGTTTCCTTATTCTGGTCACGTTCCTGCCTGCTTCTGCTACAATATTATTACGTAAATTAAGTCTAAGTCGTCATACCCAACGTTTATTTCATTTTTTACAGGAAAGAATTCACTTAACAAATAATTCGAATATTTAGCTAACAACAGTTGACCAAGTGGTTTGAGGATTGATTTCGAATCCTTCTAACCACTTGGGATGAGTGTTTTAAAAAAAAAGAAAAAAAATTCGAATAATTAATAAGTTTTTTTTTTTTTTTTTGATAAGAGCATTTAAGTTGTTGGTAACTTTCTATTAATGTAGACATCTTTCATTTATTGCATTTTAAGTTAATTAATTCAATTACGTGTCACGCCGAAAGTTCACGAAGCTGGCACACTTTTTGAAAATCAATCATCAATGCTGCGAGTGCCACAACTAATTTGAAATGATTAAATAAGTTATACGTCTAATATTGAAAAAGTTGAAATGATTCATATTTTAAAATCTATGTAAATTTTCTTAATGACTGTTATAATTATCACCCTTCTCAACTTACATGACGTTTCTCTTAAAATTAACCGTTTATCATAATAATAGTAATAATAATTAGGAAAAAGGGACATTTCGTTTTAAATCACCCGTTTATCATGATAATAGGAATATTAATTAGGGAAAAAAGATTTCCTGAATTTTGTGTCTTTCTGCAGTTTATAAAAGAGTGAAAAGATTTATCCCAACATACTTTTATTATAAATTGTCATCCAATCATAACATATAGCTATCTATTTTTTTTTCGGGTGATTTTAACTAAAAATATGATACATGACATATTATAAAACGTAATAATAATAATAATAATAATAATTATTATTATTATTATTATTATCACAAAGATTTGATATTGTTATGCAACGAAATTTTATTAGGATAACAAAATGTAAAAAGCGGCGGATAATAAAATATTATTTTCCTTAATTATGATTAGTATACAATAATTAGTTATGATTATTATTATATATAATATATATATATAATAGTAGAATCAGAGCAAATTTCTGATGACCGCTCTAGCAACTTCAGCAAGATCACGCACGGATTTATTCACCGCCGTCAGCGGCGACGGCGCCGCCGCCCCTCCGAACGCGCCCTCGCAGGAGTCCGCCTCCACCACGGCATCGGCCATTCCGTTCTCGGCGAATTTGGGGTCCCCGAACTCCAGCCCCTGCTCCGCCTCCGCCACGTCGCCCTCCAGCACGGCGTTGTAGGCGTCGGTGCACTGCTGCAGCGCCGCCATCATGCGGCGGTCGTGGCGCCGCTTGAGGCTGTTGACGGCGGAGAGTGCCACTTGGGTCTTTTTCTTGACGGCCGCCACCAACACCATCGACAGCCCCCGGACGTCCGCGGCGGTGCTGCCGCGGAGAGTGGCGGCGCAGAGGCGGTAGTTTGGGGTGCGCTTGCATGTGCTGGTGATCAGATTTTGGTCTGCATAGGATTCAAGAATCATGGTGAATATGAGAAAAGCAAGAATGGTTTTCATGGTTTTTTTTGTAATTATGTAAGGATTATTGAGATTTATTTATGGAAATTGGAGTTCGGACTTAGGAGGAAATATGGTATAAACTATAGAGTTTGATGAATAATATGTTGTGAGAACTGAGATCTTATATAGGGTCGTGGCTCGTCTGTGGTAACCTAAGTTTTTGCAATATTATTAATCAAAGTTATGAATTTAACTTTAACTAATAAAGAATGGTATTATCATGGTATTGTCTAGATTTTTTGAGCTATAGTAAGTGCAGTATACATTCTATTCGAATTATTAACTTTATAACCGGAAATTAATATTACGTTAGAGATTTAATAAAAGTTCCTCATAAATATATGAAATTAATTAGTAATTGAGTTCCATTTATTTGTTATAAAGTTTCCAATACTGAAAGGATTTTTTCTTTGCAGTGTTTGAAGCAGTAAAGTTTGTTAAGGAATCACATCAATGCTGTAATAAAATTAAATATAATTATGTTTGTAAAGGGTTTAAGAATTCAGACACAACAAACTAATTTTGTAACCAATATGGAAGCGATCCGTCGTTGCGAGATATGTGTCACGACCATACTCATCAATTTTGTTCAAATGTTTGAACTCCTCTTCATTGGGCCAACGAGAGATCTAATAAAATTGTAAGTTGTGAGTTATAGTAAGTGTAATATGTATTTATAAGTAATTGAATTTTATTTAATACAAGAACAAGGAAACTACAATATTAAAAATTTTCTTTGAACCAGTATAGTTTGTTATAAATTACATCAATACGATGATAAATTTAAATATAATTATCTTTTCCAATAGTTATGTGAATATAAATTATCTTTTCCAACCGGTTCAAAATTCAGACGCAACAACCTAATTTTGCAACCAATATGAGTAATGAAAAATATTGGCGTCCTGTAATGCAAACCAGTGTAATTGTTCTTATATCATAATTCTTGTTAAATTTTTGTACTTTATAATCATGGATTACTTTGATTTAAAATCTTATCAACACCCATTCACTGATTAAGGTGTGGTACCAAATCATTGCAAGTGCGTACAACATTGAATTATTTGGCATACAATGATTAAGCTTTTCACTTTTCGGCTAAAAAACTCATTCACTAATCGCTAATATAGCATTACAATTGCAAGATGGTCAACCAATCATACCTGCATAATGAATTTTGATTCCAATTATATATTTTCTATAGTTCAAGAATCTAATTAAGTTCGAACTCAATAATATAATTTTTTTCTAATAATAATAATAATAATAATAATTATTATTATTATTATTATTATTATTATTATTATTATTATTATTTATGTAGGTGCTTACATAATATTTCGTTGGATTATATAGTGTCAGAACTACATAAACTGATCTATTTCTAACCATTGTAAAGCATGAGGCGGGATGGTAATTAAATTACAAGGAATAGAACCAAATTACTTGATAATGATGAAATAAAAATCTGAGGAAATGGGACATGATTGTTATCTTGATGATTTATATCTTTTGCCGCTTCTTTGTCACTTTAATGGGGATTGGTTCCACTTTATGATAAAGGAAGGGCGAAATTACATCTGATATTGTTAAATAATTGAAGTGGGCTGTATACTATGCTCGCCAGTGGATGTTGTCTTCCATCTGGCACCTGTCATGTGGTGTCTCTCGTTATCTCCATTGTATCATTACGAATGAAACACGACAATAGAAATAAAATACAATACAAGTATAATGGTATATAAATTTTTTAATTTTTTACGTAATAATATCGAATACAGTATTTAATATATATAAATATCTGATGCAATACAACATAACAATAAGTTTCTTGAGCAAGTTATATTATATTTTTGGTCCTATAAGATTAGATATTTTATGATTTTACTTTCATATCTTTGAAATTACACATTTAGTCTCTTTATTTTTAAAAAGTTATAATTCAGGTCTCATTCGTCAAATAATCGATAGGAGTGTATTTTTTTTGATCTTTAAGTACAATTTAAGAGAAAAATTGTTGTTCATTAGATATTTTTTTTCTTCTTTCTGAAATGTATTTATTAATACCTCATTTTAGCACCACATTACTTTGGTGAGAGTGATTAAGAGTAATGCTTTAAAATTGATTTAGGGTACTAAATGGGGTATTAATAAGTAAACTCTCCAAAAAAAACCCTAATAAACATTAACTTTTTCTTCAAATTGCACTTAACGGAAAAGATGCATTTCTCATCTATTATTTTATGGATGAGAAGATAATTGCAACTTTTTGAAATAATGAGATTATATGTGTTTAATTTCGAAAACATGAAATTAAAATTACAAAAGATCTAATCCGGTAGATAAAAATGTAATTTGCTCTAATTTTTTAAAAAATGTTAATGCATTTTAGTCTCCATCATTCGATTTTTCCATTATTTTTCGTCAAGGTTATCTCATTTAAAGTTGTAGATGTAAAAGTGCTTATTTTCGTTTTGGGTCTGCTTTCTATTCCTGCATCTGAAATGTAGATGAGAAGGTTCTCTTTTTGGTTTCATTTTTGGGTTAATTATTTTTTTCACCCCAACGTTTGAGGTGTGTTGTATTTTAGTACCTAAACTTTGAATTTTTATACTAGAATACTTAATATTTGAATTTTGTTGCAATTAAGTGCTAAAAAACAATAAGAAAATGACACGTGTATCCAGGCGGCCAATAAGAAAATGACAAGTCGATCTTAGTCACTTAAGTGCAACAAAATTCAAAAGTTGAGTACTAAAATATAAAAATTTAAAAGTTAGACACTAAAATGTACCACACCCCAAAGGTTAGGGTGAAAATATAATTAACCCTTCATTTTTTACCTAACTTTTGAAGCCAATTTTGTCTATTTATCTTGTGTTATTATGGTTTCTTTCCTTCGTCGAACATAATGCGACACTTTATGTTATATTTGATAAATAAATATCCCCTTAGTCAAAAATAAATAAATAAATATCCCCTTAGATTTCTTAATACTTGCTGATATATTGCCCGCCTCAACTTTCAGGTTTCAAGATCCCGGTATATGAAATATTGCTGATTTAGTTCTATTTCCGTATTAATAATTTAATATGTGATGTATATAATTCTATTTAGATCAGGACATTTATTGTGTCGAATACAATATTTAATTCTCTAATTAAATATAAACACATTAAAGGATAGAAGGATCGAGAGCATAACTAAATTTGACCTTTAAAAGTTAAAATGAGAGGCAATTCCCTCTCACATTTGTGTTCGGCAAAATTAAAATCAAATTTTGTTAAACTTAATTTTGATGGAACAACCTTTTGTGATTCTTTTAAACTAAGTATTGTTGTTATGGCCCGGAACTCTAGTGGTGTTTTTGTTGGGAGGATAATTATTCGAAAAACAGGTTCATTTAATCCTATTCGTGTTGATGTTGAAGCAACGCTTGAAGCTATTTTCTTGGCCTTTTAATGAAGCCGCTTTCACAAAATTATTAATTTTCGACAAGGTTATCTCCATTATTTTTCATCAAGGTTATCTCATTTAAAGTTGTAGATATAAAAGTGCTTTAATTTTCGTTTTGGGTCTGCTTTGTGATCCTGTATTTCATCAGATGTAGATAAGAAGCTACCTTTTCTGGTATCATTTTTGACCTAACTTTTGAAGGCAATTTTATTTGTTTATGTTGTTGTGTTATTACGGTTTATTTCCTAGGCCTAACTAACATAATGTAGCAAATTTCTTGGTACTCAGATGAAAATCTTATATATGTTGCCCCGGATCAACTTTCGCACCTCAAATTTCACTAAAAGTTCATGCTAATTATGAAGAAACTAAACTATATGACTAGTATATATTTGTTTCGATTATATATCCATCTTCAATTTCGATTATGATGTCCATCTCCGATTATGGTGATCGGCATATTCTTTTCCCAACTAAAATTATAGGCTATGGTGTAACAACCTAGCTTAAAGAATTTTGTAAAGGTTCACAAAAGATGCTATCTATTAGTCTCCGCCTATATTGTATGGATACAGACACGGCGATATGAATACGACACGATACGGATACGGCGACACGAATTTTTTTTGAATTTTTCACATGATAAGTGTCGGACACTAGTATCGACACGACAAAACAAGCTAATATTTTTAGAAATAACTCCGCACACCAACGGTGGCAGAGTTATTGAGGCATAGGGAATGCTTACGCATTGCGTGGAGTAAATGAATTATTAAAATTAAAATCGAATGTGATGACTCGAAAGTGGTGATTCGGCTTGTGGAAAAGACGCATCCATTGAGGAACGTTGTCCCGAGTTTCTTAGAAAGCCTGATAATCACGCCTACGTCATATGACATGGAATTACAACTCGAGCGTGGATAGTCTCAACAAGAAGGATCACAACCTGTCGGGGATTTACATCTGAATTGAACCACCTCATGAAGTGAGAAGCCTTGTCATAGCTGAATTTTTAAGGCTTTGTTTTTAGGGGGAAAAAAAAGCTATCTATGTGACATTTAACGAAATAAAAGATCATTTAAAGTTGGATTTTAGTAATATTAAACGAAAGACAAAAGGTAAAATTACAATTTCCCATAATACCCTTCAGAATTGGGCTAGTCATTGACGTACAGATGGATCCATAATCCACAAATAATTGAGTTGGGTCAATTTCTCTTAGCCCAATACAATTAAGCCCAATTAGTTGAACCCTAGATACCGTCACACGCGAGTCACGTGACACAAAGATCACAAAACTAAAGGAATATAGCGCGCCGCATTGCAAAATGAAAAACCACGAGAAATACTCCAAACCCCATTTCCCACCGTCGGATCACCCTCCACGTCACCGATCCGCGTACACTTCCAGATTCCACGGCCACGATTGATTCTCTGACCTTCACCCCCGAGATAACACACCTCCCCTGTTCCCCCTCTTTCTTCCGTGTTTTTTTTCCAGGTAAAATTAAAAAAGAAGAAATTAAAAATTAAATTTTAATTTTAAAGGTGAAAAAAATTTTCTGGTTCTAATGGCGGTGTTCGAGGAGGAGAGGATTTTTGAGGAGGAGATTGACGGCGATGACGACGGAGACGAGGAGGATGAGGAGGAGGAGGAGGGGGAAGAGGAGGAGGAAGACGATGAAGTGCTGAACAGCGGCGGCGGCGGAAGTCCACAGGTGGTGGAGGTTGATAGTGATGATGACGAGGATGAGGATGGAGAAATTGAGGATGATGAGGGCGACGATGATGATGATGACGACGACGACGATGAAGACGATGACGATGATGAAGATGGCGATGAGGAGGAAGAGGTAATACTGTTTGTGTGTTTTTTTG
>JBBMKE010000011.1:5198221-5218616 GCA_037834125.1 Lippia alba | reverse complement strand
CGACGACGATGAAGACGATGACGATGATGAAGATGGCGATGAGGAGGAAGAGGTAATACTGTTTGTGTGTTTTTTTGGTAGTTTTTGTGCTGATTTTGCGTGGTTTTGGTGGAAATCGTTGGTCAAACGGATTGGATCTTCAGTTTTTGAGGAGTTTTTAGGTTGTTATTGTCTAGCAGTAGATAGAAATTTGATTGTGTATGCTTTGGCTGTTTTTAGGTTTCGATTTTTTGATCGATTGAGTGTTGTCTGATTAGATCCGAAAATCTTATTGGTGTCAGTATTGGATATTCTGATACTCTGCAGTAAAATCTCAGATCTGAAGCTGTTGCCTTTTTGTTTTTAGCTATCCGACGATTTCTTGTTGTGAATCCTTTGTTAGGTAGTAAGTTTCTTATACGCTTAACTCCGCAAAACTTGAGGTTAGATCTTCTATCAGCTACTACAAGGTAATCGCTGAGAAGTCCACATCTTAGTCAATTACCAGATCCCCTGTGTCAAATGGAGTTCTTGCGTTTTGGTACAGTTGGTTAGTTTTTCATGGCTATTGAGCTTTTATCTTCTTCAAGTTGTCATGAAATATAAAGCTTCATCTTTTGGTTTTTCAGCCCTAAGTTTGACTAGTGATTTTGTGCCTCAGAGAGGTGTTAACGTGCTGGGGTTTTTCTTCATCACTAGCTTTTACTTTCAAAAATTTTGATCTGGTAATCGGTCTTCTCTTCGTGCTAACCTTACCTGAAAGGTGCATATAATTGTCTTTCATTAAATACAACTTCGTCATCGTGAAGACAAAATACTTTACGGGCCTGACCTTGTGTGGAAGGTTTTGAAATTACGTTTTGGTATAGGCAGTATGTTATTGTTCCTGTATTCTGTGTGCAAAGATTTTTATCTAATAATTTCATATTGGAGAAATTGCGTAATATTCATATTTGTTGCTTCCCAAATCAGGTAGATCTGGGCACAGAATACCTCGTTAGACCCGTCGGTCGTGCTGAGGATGAAGAAGATGCAAGCGATTTTGAACCGCAAGAGAACGGTGAAGAAGAATTTGATGAGGAAGACAATGATGATGAGGAGGATGTTGGTGGGAAAGTCGAGGCTCCACCAAAGAGGAAACGGGCCGGCAAAGACGATTCAGACGATAGTGATGGTGGAGAGGATGACGAGAGACCATCCAAGCGGTAGGAGAGCTGCTTGGATTTCCATCCCAAGTCGAATCTCTTTTAAATCTGTTTAATTTTTAAACAGTAGAAGGAGATGTGCTTCTTTCAGCCACTTCTTTCTCCTTGTGATATCATGGTACACGGTCTTAGGTTCGAAAAATATTGTCTTTAAAATGCATAGTGGGAGTTGTTTGGTACGCTTTGAAATTGGTTAGCAGCTTACTGTAAGCTATGAAGCACTGTTTTAGTTTAGTTGTGAGTTTAGCTAGATTAGTGTTCTTTGTACCTTTGGAATTTTCAGTCGTGTAGTGTTGGATATTTCGAGAAATGCGCTCATTTGCCAATTACCCGAGCGATTCTTTGTTGATTCTCACATGCCTTACAGTTTCGTAACTTAAGTTGGTGTTCCAACTTTTTCGTGTAATATTTACAAGACAGTCGATGAACTGCCTAACTGGTAAAATAAGTAAAATTATAAAGTATCTCTCTGAAAAGAAGTAATATCATACATTATTCCAAGGCTTCACTTTCTCTAGATATGCAACAAAGAAAGTGGAGTATAAAGTTAAGTTCGAAGTTTATTATAGCGTCTAGCCTTAGCCTTCAGATACGATCTGGCTATTTCCCCATCGCCACCTTTCGGGTAGAAACCACCCGGCTTGCTCTGCTTCCCCGTCCCGTAGACGATTCTGAGTATTTCTTCAGGAGTTCGGTCAAAGGACAACGAATTGTGATCAGAAGCAAGCACGTTGCCGGGAATCCTACCCTCGGCACCTTGTATGGGTTCAACTACAAGACCCTCATCCTTGAGACCTTTCTTTCCAAGCTTATTCCTGATTCTTGAGATCTTATCAGTGAATTCTGCTACTGTGAAACTGTACGGAGCTACTTTCATGAAGGCACGCTCGTAGAGCAACGCTCTGATTACAGCATCCTGACCCGATTCTACTCCCAAAAGCCCTGCCACAAGCTGAAATACTCGATATAAGACGCGACAAAAGTTAGATATATTATAAAGTCGTCGTCATCATTGTCGTAAGGATCTTTATTACCTTTCTGGAAGTGGGGCTTTGGAGTTTCGGGTTTGCTCCGACATATCCGGTGAGTCCAACGTAAGGAATGACATAGGATGCAAGAAGATAGTTGATGTCATTCGCATAGGGATCAAATGGAGGATTCAGAATCCTTCCAAAGCCCTTGTTCATTACATCTGCAAATGATGCTGCACTTAGGTTTAGCAGTGGTCGTGGAAATCCTGGAACTGTGCTCTGAATTGCCCTGCATCACTCACAATCCAATTCATTCATCAAAAGTACACTAAACTAAGATTAAGATAGAGCTTACAAATCCCAAAAACAAGTATTAATTAATCTGTCATTAGCTTCAAAAGAAGGTTAACAAAATGAGTTTAACCTTAAATGACCAAATTCTTGAAATGCAAACTGTGAAATGATATCTTTGATCACGGGGCTGAGATTGGCCTTCCGAACCCCAATCGGTGGCGGCCCTCCTTTCGTGAGATTCGGCTCAAACGCGTCCAATCCCCGGCCCAAAGCGCCCCAAGAAAAGAACTCGGCTTCCAAATACTCCAAGTTCAGTGGAAACTCCAACAGATTCACGTCGGAGTTGGGCAGTTTCTTGGAGAACTCAGCCTCCAACGCCACAGCGCTGCCGCCGCAGACGAGGAGGAGGACGGCGACTAACGTGGCGGCGGAAGTGGAGATTATTAATGCCATGATGTATAATTTTTTAAGTTTTGGCTACTTATTTCTCTGTGATGTGATCATGCTGAAGGTGTGAAGTACTCTTGGCATGCATATTTATAACTAAGTTTGAAAGAGTCGTCACGACAATTGTAGTGATACCTGTCACGAGAAGATTGAGTTCATAGGTTGTAATAAAGCCACGTGCAGCAAATGGTTGGCTTTCTTGAATGAGGAATTCTTACAAGAAAACTGATCCTAGAGAAAAGATGGGACTCAGATTTTGAAATTTTCTTGCAGACAAGATTTCAGCAGATTTAGCATGTTATGTATTGGGGAAATGCTCTTTCCATGATAATTACGCATATATCTTGTGATATGACCTAATTATAAATTTTTTTTCCAAGATTTCTAGAAATTATTGAAATAATTTCATTTCAAAGACGTGATATATATTTCAACCAAAAGATAAGATTTTGACTACATCATCTATATTTTCTTTGCTTCTTAATTAGCTATGATGCATCAGTGCTTCTAAAAATATCATTTTATCGTGTTGTATCGTGTCAGATACCCATATCGGACGCTGTGTCCGACACTCCTCACGTGGAGAATTCAAGAAAAAATCTGTGTCGCCCTATCTGTGTTGTAGTGTACATGTTTGTATCCGTACATTATAGCTTATTAGGAATGCTTAATTTTTTTTTTGGTCGACTATTAGTAACTTAATGCTTGTTAATTAATAACTGATTATAATAGCATGCGTTGGCCAAATCTCGAGTTTGATAGGGGAAGTTTTTGTAAGTTTTTCAAACCTTAGAAAACAATTTTATATAATAACACATTATCTTTTAGCTCATTAATAAGTATTGTTTAAAGTTTGTACCTAACATCTTTAGTATTTGGTCTCATTTTGGTGTACATTGTGCAAAATTTGAACACTCAACATTAATTATCCAATGAAATGGAAAAGAACTGAACTGAATAATATGAACATGTCATATTCAACTGACAAAAATTAAACGAATGATGTCAAGAGTTTGAACCCCGGAAGGAATCGTGTCAGATGGAAGGGAACGACATCTTCACCGTGTTTTCATTCTAATTACGGATCAAGAACTATGTAAAAACATACATGATCGATGAAAGGAAAGGCAAGAATCAAAACAAGTAGAGCTACACAATAACACAAACCCCCCATCTTTCAATTCAGAATTACACAAACCTCCCTCGTAATTCATTTTTACCATACACTCAACTATTAGGATGCTATTAAACTCCAACAATCAAAAAGGGGGTATCTGTAATTCTTGAAACCAAGGATCATCTGCATATGGGCCTACGCTTTCTTTTATCCCAAAATCGGGATACAATTTGCTAAATTTGAACACTCAACATTAATTATCCAATGAAACGGAAAAGAACTGAATAATGTGAACATGCCATATTCAATTGACAAATATTAAACGAACTATGTCAAGAATTTGAACCCCGGAAGGAATCGTGCAAGATGGAAAGGAACAACATCTTCACCGTGTGTTTGATCAAGTTATGAGATCAAGAACTATGTAAAAACGTACACAATCTATGGCAGGTCGACGATTAACTCATGTGGGTTCAGACGGCTAATCACATGTATCAAACCGAGAACCAAGTCACACAAAAAGAGCTAACTGGGACTAATATCTCGTATCAAACACCTTCTTACAATAACACAAGCACCCATCTCTTGTTTCAAATATTACACAAACCTCCCTCGCAACTCATAATCATCTACAATCAAAAAGGGGCTATATGTAATTCTTGAAACCAAGAACCATCTTGCATATGGGCTTGGGCTTTCTTTCATCACAAGTGCTCCTGGACTTCCAAATAGAGACTAATAATTCATACACAAAAATCATATCTGAGTGGTCCAATCTATCATGCAGAGATAGTATGATGTAATGATTACAAGTTTCAGAGATTTCTGGTGCTGAAAGAAACGGTTCGAGCATAGAGAGTCAACCTCAATATTCAATGTTCATACATCATTTTCGGAATAATTAATATATTCCAGTCTTTTGTGTGTGTCTCATTTGCTGTGTGTCTGTCCTTCTGTTTTAGCTGCCTTTTACCATTGGCAGAGCTATTTAAACCCTCTGCCTTCTCATTTTGGACTTCACTGCAAATTATAAAGAGAGGGCCTCTACTATAGCAATATTACCTATTGGCCCCCCTAAAGTTGTTCATATTTCAAAGTGAGGTGAATTATAGGATGCATGAATGAGTGAAAAGACAAGTGATGATGGTGGAATGTAAATTAGGGTATCAGTCAGTCATGAGTCAACACCCTATGATGAGTTAACTCTTTATTTACCATTTTTGTGAATTAAGTTAAATGTTTTGCCACATACAAGAAAGACAATATAGTAATGTCTTTTACGTGTGTGATCTTCTTTCTCTTGCGTTCTATTTAATTTGGATTCGAGTGGACGAAACTATTAACATGAAAAACTAAGAAGTTCGAATATATGAGTTCTGATTACGTTAGTATAACGACGAGACAGCTAAAAGTGAATATCTCTCACTCGTTAGGCCACTTTATTGCATCATTTACAGGGCCTGGGCTTCGAACGTGTCGTTGTCAGACTCATCAAGGATAGCCCACTGGCTCTCCATAAAAGCCCATTTCTCTTCACTTTTCATTCACTCTCCTCTCTCATCTCTCTCTTTCTCTCTTTCCATATTGTCTGTGTGAAAGTGCACTTTTCTTCATGGGGGAGAGGGAAAAGATAGAAAAGCAAAAGCCTGGCCTGAAATCTCCACGAGGTAGCTACACAGATACACACACTAACTTATTATTACGTAATATATATTTTGTGTATTATCCTTAATTTACACAAATTCATTGTCACTACTTAGATATAATATATGTTCTTCATTTGATTTTATTGTCATGATACTTACCTAAGTTAAGTAAATATATATTATGCAGGCTTCAACTTTGCTGAGAACATTGAGTTTGATGGAAGCATCTGCACAAATTCTTTTCCATGGATGCCAAGAAAGGAAAGGACCCTTGATCAAGAAGGGAAACCCTTCATTGATGATGTTGTGATGGCGAGCAATTGGCCTGAATTGATGGCTTCTTGTTCGTTTTAACTTGGTGCTATCCTACCTGAGCTTTTATATCATCGTTTCCGTTTTCTTTTTTTTTTGACTATTTGCCTTCATGTTTTTGTTAGAAGGCGGTTTTTCTTTTTCTTGACCTTACAAGGCCTTTTCTTGACCTTGTAAGGCCATATTCCGTGTTGTTATTTTTTTCATTTAGTTTCTTTTGGGATACCGCATCAGACATGTCTGATGCTAGACGTATCCATTTTCTCCCCCCGTTTCCACCCAATTCACGTCCTCCTTCCCTGTCTATCCCTCCTGAGCTATCTAAACTTCGAGTTCGCACACATGATCCACCGGAAAAGATTATGTTTTTCTTTTGATTTATTTCATTTAGAGATGCACATATCTATATATATGTATATGTAAGAGGTTGCTAAGAAGACTTGTGATTGTAATTTGATGTAAGAATATGTAGTAGGAAGAAAGTGCATGTTGTTATGGTGGCCCTAAGGCATGAAATAGAATTGTATTATAGGGAGAGAGGGGGGGCAGAAAGCCAGATGCAGACATTCTGAAATGTTGAGGCCCTCAGTTTTGTGTTTTATTCATGTATGTGATGTTGTTGGGTTGAAAATAATATGAGAATAAATATTCTTGCAGATTTATGTATCTCTTTCTAAATAACTTTTCTTGTGACTGCTTTCATGTACTCTACTTACAAACTGTATTATTGGATCCCCCACCCTACCCACCCCTCCTGCAAACCCTGCCCTTATATAATATATGTGCCTAAATATGTAGTAAAAAATAAACAAAAAATTATTGTGAAAACAATTCTTAGAAATTGAAATTAACTTGGAATTATTGCTTGTGAAGTTTAATCTTCAACCAAGGGGCTCTTTGTTACTTGTTAGGGTGATCCAGTTGAGAATTAAGTTCACACGTAGCGCCATACTTGGTAGAGATTGTTACTTATCAGAGATAGCAACGAACAATTAAGTAACATCATCAAATGTCAGGAGTCGTTACTTATCAAAAATAATATCGAACTATTAAGTTGCATTGCGTTATAGTTCTACTAAGAATCGTTACTAGCTAGTTAAACAGGTTCGTATTAGAGTTAATATCTAATAGTTAAATTGCACTGAATGATACTTTTTTAAGAGTTACTCTTAGAAATAGTATTAAGGAGTTGTGGTGGATGTAACATGTATTATTTCATTGTTGACTGCTTTTGGTTGATCACATGTTTGTTCGATTGTAATCTGTTTTAATAATGTCATATCACCGAAATTATGGCGAGATAAGAGCCACGATTTGGTGAAAGGATTTAGATTAGTTATGAGTTAATTTGAAGCCAAAGTATTTCAGGAACACAATGATGTTGTCTCCAAGTTGGGCAGTGAAAGCAATAGAGACAACCCTTTTTCTTGTATGTATATGTGGAAAACATATTCTTACTCCACTTTCTTCGATTCATCCAATAATCTCACCAGATCTTCCCATGATTTGCTTTTCCACACCACCTCCAAATTCACTTAAAATTACATGTTATATAGTCTGCAAATACAGTCATAACTATATGAACACAATAAACATATTTTTTAAGTGTATGATATAGTATTCAACGTAGATATTCGATACAGATACGTCGCGATAAAATTTTAGATATTATACCTATATAAATTCCATATGAATTATAATTTAATATGAAATTACCATAGTAGACTTATATAGCATGCATATGCAATCATGAATAAGTGGTGGAAGAGTATGGAATGCTGAAAATTTAAAAAAAAAAAATTGATAAAATAGGTGTTATATAAATGCAGCAAAGCAAAAGGGGTCCATTTGTGGCAGGCTATTTTTCATCTTTTGGTAACATAGTAACATGGCCTCTTTATTAGGACTTTTACACAAAATCATTCTCCTCAATACCCTCTTAAAAAGTACATACCTTTGTCAAAACCCTGTGACACTCTCAATAATGCCTTCATAAATCACTTTTATTTTATTTTATTTTATTTTATTCTATTTTCTCATTAATTAATTTTCTTTGGAATATTTCCAATTTCTTTTCCTTATAGATATATGGGCTTTCTAACAAGTTCTTGATTGGTTAATAATATTGGCCCATGATACTGTATTGGGCTATAGCCCAAATTAGCAGGCCGACCCGTGGGCTTAATTTGGACATGCGACGTGGTAGACTACTATACCCTAAAGAATTAGAAATCCAATAGAATCTATAAAATAATTTGACGTTTGTATGTTTAAAATTTGGAAAATTGATCATGCTCAACGAATTTCTTAAACCCTTAGTTAAATACACTGGTTTGTGAACGAATATTTTTTAAAAATATCTTTTTGTCATATCATATTGTAGCAGATACAGTACTATACACTTTTACGTGAAAAATTTTAAAAAAGATTTGTGTCGTCGTATTTATATTGTATTGCATCCGTATTTGTGCATCATAGAACCTAAATCTAAAAGACTGAAATATTTAATATGAACAACAAATTGTCTTGGGTTGGAACGAATCCCAGCTAATAAAACCCACAATTTTGACATATTTTGCTGTCATTATCAGTTGATAACTAGTTGTTTGTACTAATATTGTAACGATTAGCGATGGAAACCTAATTAATGTGTATAAATTAAATGAAGCAAGAACACAAAATTAAAACGAGATCACTCATATTAGATAGGATTTATGTGGTTCCAAGAAACAATCGTGAAGTCCCACGGCTGCACTATATCTCCATCTCATCATGCCAACCTTATAATTAAAATTTTGAAGTACATAATCATAATTAATCTCTTGAATTCTTGAAATAGAGGTTTGGATCATAATAATCTCTATGTTTATGATAATTTTTCCATTCGGATTAAAGGTTACTAATGAAGACCTAGGCAATCATTAGTGACTAATCATGAGTATGAACCCTAAATGTTGTGGCGAGGAATCATGGAAATTGATTGGTTGACATCATTAATGACCAACATAAAGACGTGTTCAACGATAAAAGTCGCATATGTGTGGCCACGAAGTTGATTATATATATATATATATATATAAGTGTGTGTGTGTGTGTGTGTGTGTAGGTGCAAATGTAATGAAGTCTTGTGTCAATATGGATTCCTATCTCATCAACTTAATTCCGAGATATATAATTTGTTGACAAATGAGGGGACATAAACTCTTCAGGCTACATGTTATTGTTCCACTATTATACTTATATCGTGATCATAATTATTGAGTAACTATCAAATTCATGTATATATCGACTTGCCGTCAAGTTATATTAACTTAATCAAAAGTTTCAATTCTCATGAACCTCAAATGTTACTATTCTTTATTAGAGAAACCTACATGACACTACAACGGGCCGATCAGTCTTAACTCAAAAACTCAAATATCTTTTAAATTGAACTATTGAAGATAATTTATCATAAGGTATAGCTACCTAAACTGAATTGTTATCCAATTTTTCATTTAGAATCTAATAACCACAATTCCTAAAACCCCGTACGTAGCCAAATCAACAACAAAGTCAAACATTCGAGATTCACATCAATGTTATTGTTAATCCCAAGGAAAAAGAAAAAAACAATTCATTAATAAATATATAAATCAAAGTTTCTAAATTACTTTTACACCCCATCCCCACCCTACCCTCCCTTTATTTATACGTCCCTCTTATCATTGGCCCTTTCCTCAAACCTTTCTTCTTCATATTCCATATTATATATACATATAATCACAGAAAAGAAATGGTGGTCGTTTCCTCCACAAACCCTACTGAAATGGAGAAAATAAGAGACGACATTGAAATCCCAATAATAGACCTTTCTTCGCAGCGTTTTCAGGTTTCCAAACTCATCGTCAAAGCCTGTGAAGAGTTTGGCTTCTTCAAGGTGATCAACCATGGCGTCTCGCAGCAGATTATTTCTGTCATGGAAGACGAAGCCCGTTTGTTTTTCTCCAGGCCCGGATCAGATAAAGAGCGGGCCGGGCCTCCCGACCCGTGTGGGTATGGGAGAAATAATATAGGGTTAAAGGGCGACATGGGTGAAGTTGAATACCTTCTGCTGCAAACCAACCCTATTTTCATTGATCATAAGTCTAAATACATCTCAAATGATCCTAACAAGTTCAGGTATATATTACTTTCTTCTTCCTTAATATTATTTAACTTTTTTAATTTTGTGCGTATCAAATATATACATGCATGAAAAAGTTATGTACTTATAGTATATATATAATTAAGTTCTTGATATATATGTGTATGTGACATGGTTCTTTGTGTAGTGTATAACTATATTATTCTTGCTTAGCTAGGCCTATGCAAGATTTGGAATAATATTCCCTATAGGCTTTGAAGCGTAATTTGACAACTTACCAATCAATAAACCCATAAAAATATGTTAAAGATTATAGAAAAATTAACCTAAATTGGGTCGGTCCGAAACCACTTATTTTAACGAGATTGTATTGTTGTTATTATTTGATTGGTGGCTTCTCGTAAATATTCTCTGATTTAAATATCGATTCTTGTTACACCGATTTGGCACAAAAGATTCTAACCATAACTATTGGAAATTACATGGATTAATGATTGATGTTTGTAAGGAAGAGCGTGTGCGTGTATATAGGGCGCCCGCTCTACATATAGGGTTTAGTGGCATGAGCATAGTATAGGAGGAGGACAACTTTATCTTTGTTGAACAACTATTGAGCGGGGTCTTAGGTCTTACATAATGAATGTAACACAGTTGTCAAAAAAATATTCCCAATTGTTTTTCAAACTACTATGCTACTTGTCTAATTAATGATCTTCTTCCAATTGCCAGCTTATGTAAGATTGTTTAGCAACTGTCTCAACGACCATGTGTTCATCCTTATTCGGGAATACACCTAAGCCTTCCTCCCTTTACAAATCATGCCATCATGTTGTGTTCCTTTCATTCTTATCACCCCCACTTTATTCCACAATTGAATTCGTATTCAAGTTCGAGTTCGAATCTTGCATAAACTTCGTTGTGGAACCATCGGTTTCGATGTAGTGTACTGACATTAGGTTATGTAATTTCATTGTTACGAGAACTTTGATTAATTTAGTATAATGTTGATATTAGTTGGGTGTCGGTTTCTTGGCCACACTATCAATGTGGTACATTTTCATGTGGATAATCAATTAATTCCATGACGACATATGTTAAAAATGATTGGTTCTTGGACGTGGGTCAAGGATGATAGTTTGAATTAAAACAGTCGGAAGATCACTTGGTATCAATGGGAAAATGACATTTAGCTATAATTAAATTGTTGTTACACACCATTGTCCCCCATTGCATTAAAAAGGGTCGTTTTATACAGCCTTAAAGTGACAAATATACATAAGATAACAACATTTCAAACTATAATACGTGCAACGAATTCCAACTTTTTGACCCATCAAACATATATATATTCTCTAATAATTTGTGACATGATTTTAGGGTGCGTTACACGTAAAATAATTAAGAGTAGTGAAAATTGTCTGAATGGATGTGATGATACAGTCCTGAGGAGTACTTTAAGTGTACCTCTCTCACAAGAAATGCAGAAGATTCAGTGATAAGTCATGTACACACAAGGACCAATCCAATCAAATCATATCATTTCTGTATTTTTTTAATTTTTTATTTTTTTCTAATTAATAGAAATAATTTTATAATCTTATAAATTGTGATTAACTTCCAAGATTAAGTATAATTAACAATATTTAATAAATTAACTTATTGAAATTGTGAGTTAATTACAGGCATGCAGTGAGTGGGTACATTGAAGCTGTGAAAGAATTGGCATGTGAAATACTGGACCTTATGGTTGAGGGTTTATGGGCCGAGGCCCGGCCCAATACATTGCTTAGTGGGCTTTTGAGGGATATTGAAAGTGACTCACTTCTTAGGCTCAACCACTACCCACCCACTGGGGTTGGATCCAAGATTGGGTTTGGGGCTCATACTGACCCTCAGATCTTGACCCTCCTTAAATCCAACGGCTCTGAGGGCCTCCAAATCTCACTCGAGGACGGGGTGTGGGTCCCTGTCGACCCGCATCCCGAATCCGCATTCTGTGTCAATGTGGGTGACTTGCTGCAGGTGAGTCGTTCGTCAAATTCATGACGATAATAGCATTTAGTCGTGCCACACGACAGGATATGTCAGGGGAAGTTTTCGTAATTTCTCAAAATTTAGAAGAAAATATATGTAATTATCCTTATAACTGATGTTTGGAGTTTTTGGAAGGTTATGACGAATGGAAGGTTTCGGAGCGTGAAGCACAGGGCGTTGGTGAATTCTTGCAGCTCGAGAACGTCCATGGCTTACTTCGCTGCCCCGCCTTTGCATGCTCGAGTTAGCTGCATTGGCGAGACGCGGAAACCTCCGTTGTATCGGAGCTTCACTTGGGCTGAATACAAGAATGCAGCTTATGCCAGAAGATTAGAGGACACCAGGCTTAACTTCTTCAAACTGCATATGGATGATAAATATAGTGACTGAAAAAGCACTTTTGGTATCCCTTCGTTTTGTTAGTGATCATCACATGAGAAAGGGATTTTCGTATCTTTAAGCTTTAGCTTAAGATAGAGTGAAACTTCTCAGTATCAAGAATCAAGATTAGTTAATAGTCCACACAGAACAAGAACTAGAACTAGTTCAAGATAAACAAAGGATAGAATGTATAACATCATCCATACAAAGCATGAAATACAGTTTAAGTCACTTCGTAAATTACAAATTAGCTATCGACCGATAGCAATAATCATAAGTTTGTACATGTTAAGCAATAATCAAATAAATTAAGTTCACGTTCAAATTAGTTCATGATTGAAGTTAAGTAATCAGGCAGTAGAATGAGATCTGGCAGCAGCACGGGAGCACTTTCTTCGCCCATTTCTGAGGCCACAGACACAGTTCTCGAGCAGCTCATAGTCCTCGTTCCAGAAGAGTAAAGAGGCCATTTCTGGATTATCTAGAAGCATCTTTGAGGTTAGATATCCAGCAATTGTCCATGTTTGGTGGAGTCGGGCTTGTTTCCCGATAAATCTTCCATATCTTGTGTCGTAGTATTCAGGCCAGTGATCGGCTTGAAGCCTTTTCTCAGCTAAAGCAACCGCCTTTCTACCTAAATCCGGTTTTCCCATCTTAATGCACGCCAACGTGAACTGAAAATATTGAATCAAAGTTTATGAGTGGAGTTTAAAACAAGACGGGATTAATCAGCTAAATTTGGATTAGAAGAGTACCTGCCACAAGAGCGTGGGCCATGATCCACCGTTGTGATAAGACCATGGGCTGCAAAATTTTACAAAACGTTGGTAAAAAACATCTGAAAAGTAATTTACCCAAGTAGAATACAAAGATTCAACATGTGCAGGAAAAAAATTCGAAGTCCCTTACGTATTCTTAGGGTCGCCTCCGGTTATGATACGCCATTCCTCGTCCTCCAAAGCAGGGTAACAAATCTTCAGAGGCATTTGGGCAACAAAATCGTCCCATTTCTCCTCAATCAAATTCAGAATACCTTCACTCTGTTCAGAGGTGCTCAGTGATGAAACAATGGACCAAAGATTTCCAAGAGTGAAAAACCTAAAATCCATGTGAGCAGGCTGCAAATTGCCAATAAAATAGCCTCCGGTTTCGGGAATCCAATCCACAAGCCAACCAGGGATTTGATCCGGATAAATATTGAACTTGTTGATGGCATCAGTAGAATATTCTTCCGTCTTGTACCGATAAATCTCATTAATTTTCCTCATGTCTACCCAATAATACTCTCTCATATGAAATGAAAGTGCACTCAGACGGTTATTGATCGCCACAACAAGGTTTTTGGTTGAATCATTAATGATTAGCATCTCACGGGAGCAACGCAAAGCAGAGTAAAATAAAGCCTGTGATTCCAAAATAGGCCAATTAATATATGCAAGAAAAACTTGAAAAGTTTGCTAAAATTTTGAAGAGAACATAATGATAAACAGATGGGGGTAACTGTAAGGGATAGATAAGCTGCAAGGGATGTACGTGTAATTTTCAAACCAATAGGGCATATTCTTGAAATTGTACATAATTCCAGCATTATTGAACATAAAATGTAACAACATGGCATTTGATTAACTTACTTGGATCTCGAGAGGGTGTCCGTGGATACCCATTCTTCTATCAATCATGCACGAACCATCAGTGACCAAGAGAGTAGGGAACATGTCAAATCCATCAGTCAAACACAAATTCAGTATCAATCTTATACCGGTTTGCACATCCACTCTTTCTTGCAATGTGTAGTCACCTGTTACTTTCCCATAGGCTCTCAGTAAAATAATCCACCAAAGACCTGTTTAAATTACGAAAATACGATGTGTAAGAAACTCAAAACCGTGCCATTTAACATATTCAACCAATTAGGATAACCAGATTATTAATTATACCAGAATCAACAGGTGCAACTCGTCCAATAGCTGATTCACCAAAATCGGGATCTAAAACATCCTCAAATTCTCCATCTCGACCCTCAAGAGGCACGTTTCTAACTTTGAAACTCGCCGGCATTAACCCTTGGCCAGGGCTGTAGCAGTCAACAGTTTTTTCCCAACTCTAATGGCAAATAAGAGAGAAAATTAAGCACATTTTTACCAAAACAATGCATTTAAGCGAAAAACATTTGATCAACAAACACCTGTAGCTGCAGAGTGTGGAGCAGAAAATTCTTTACTATCTCAGCCTCTCCATTGAGCAAAAAAGCAAGAGCTGATGGAACAAAATCACGTATAAAGACTTGATCATAATTCAAAGGTTGCTTATCAGCTGGATCAGCAGCAGCTACCGTTCCAACAGGGCTTCCGCAATAGTTCACAACGGCTCCTCGAAGCAAATCCCACGCCTCCTTCTCAATTTCAGACAACCGTCGCGCGTTGGATGACTCCAAAACATCTTCTTTATTTAACTTATTCTTTTCTTCATCTTTTTCAACCAATTCTTGACCCTCCTCTATCCTTTCAATTATCAATGGCTTCACGTTGAAGCCACCTTGAATATATATTTTCTCGAAGCTATTTTCATTTACACGGGATTCGACAGAATTCGAGTTGTTCCTTACATTTGACGCTACACTTGCAATTACACTTCGAAATCTATTGTTATTCTCCACCCCATTAGCTGAGAAAATTCTGGATTGACCCCAATTCGAACCAGAGCTATAAAAAACCCTCCGGTTCGGGTCTATGACACTCCTAAAACCTAATACCTTATGATGACTACTACTACTACCGCTACCACTATTTGTATTCACCAAAGAATGAAATTTGGACTGCGACGTCGGCAAATTATATTCAGTAAAACGACCGCGTTTCAGAATTGGGCACCCAAAAATGGATGAACTTCTTCTGAGAATCAAGATACTGCAACAGGGTTTCATGCTGGAAATACCAATACAGCTCCCAGATGTCATTTTCCCCGACAAAATCCTCAAAACTTCAGCCCAATAATCAAGATTCAATTTTTACCCAAGACAACCAATTTCTTTGCAATTCAAACTTAAGACTCGATTTTTATACCTAATGACTCGATCTTTTCCGGTAAACTTACAAACAAAACACAATCCTATAATCCCAATATACTCTAATACGCTATTGAGATCTTAAAATTAGCAGATCAAGAAGTATGGTATTCTAAATCAATATATATATATATACAAGTCTGTTAACTGGGAAATAATCAATTAACAGATACCTATGAATTACCAAAAAAAAATTACTACAAGATGTATAAATATAGTAATACCCCAAGAAATGGAACTTACAGTTTGTTTCGTTCGAGAAAAACGCAGATTTTTGTAGGAATTTTGGGTGTTTGGAGTGCAAATTGGGCGTAGATCAAAAGAGGTTTATATAGAAATGCAAGCAAGTGGGAAGGAAGGTGCAACATCGTACAAACAACATAAACGGATAATGTAATGAAATCAAATTCCATTTTTGACCTTTCACGTGCGATTTTGTTCATTGAATTTGGTGTTCATTGGAAAAGTATCTCAATTGACCTTGATATTTAGGCAAGATTTCTTTTTCTAGATTTTTTTTCTCTTTTCAATTCTTGAAATTACAACTAAAAATCTTCATCCTAAATCACTTTTGAGCTTAGTACAAAAAAACTAGAAGGGATTAATTTACTATACAAATATTTTGCTCAAACATCAAGTTTAATTCAATATCAATTTAAATGAAATTCACAATACACCGCATGTCCTTGGTAGAGCATCACATTAATACACATATTTAGCATGTTTACTTTATTGGTTGTGATGAGATAAAATTGATGAATAATGGGATGAGTGGGGGATGCAACGGTAAACTATTCATTCCATGAAAATAGATGAGTGAGTAATCAACCTTTTATCGGATATCATATCGAGCCATGTCATCAATTTCAGGCTCGCAAAAATATTGATAAACATAAGTTTTAAGTAGGATTATTAATTTAATTCTCTTTCATTCTACGAATAAACATGCAAATTATACATCATCGCGCCAATACATGTATTACTATTTTTTGTATTATGTCTTGTTGTAGTGAATATTTATATTGTATACATTTCACATAAAAAATCAAAATAAATTCATATTATGAAATTTATATCTTACCGTGTTTGCATTTTCATTTTCGTGCCTGAAATCCAAAGAAAGAATAAGTCATATAGTAATACAAATAAGATGAAAATTATATTGTCTCATGTTGGAGCAGTCCAAAATTGCACCAATCATAATTGAAAAGTAAAAAAAAAAAGGTGTCAAAATATTGAATTGGAGGACAATAGTGTCATTTCATGATTTCAGCGTCAGGATTGTCGGTTCTGACACGGAATTAAAAATGTGCTTAAATCAACACTTTTTCTTTTTCCCACTTTTTTCCTGTTTGGTGATAAATAGTCTGAAGATTAAATTGGGCTATGGCCCATGAAAGTGAAATTAATGGACACAACCCAACATTGGATTAGTTCGTTGAGGTGGCGAAATCGACATATTTCCATCAAAAAAACATGATATTATATCACTAGTTAATTATAGTCCACATAAAATAATTTCATGGAAAATGCTTTGCTAGTGTGATCTCCAATGCTGATCGATAGCCGTTTTTAGTTAAGATCAATTGATTCATAGACAAAACGCAGAAGTATTCCCCTCTACTGTGCGGGTGCTAAAACTAGGCGAAGAATTAAATGAATCAATTCGCTTGAATTTTGTTAACATCCTTCGATGACAGGCCGACCGAGGGAAGACGCGACAGGATCTTATTTCTATCTCATCAGAAGCAGGCAGGGATAGATAACATTTTTTATAGGGAAAGTGCTTTGTTTGGATACGTATATGAATACAGCATGGTAATTAGCATAAGTAGTCAACACCGATAATACGATAAAATAATATTTTTACAAATATTCGTGAATCGTGGGCAATGTTCAATAGCCAAGATGCTTATTATCTATGCATATACCAAATCCAAACGCTGTCTCAGCCTTAGTGTGATCTCTAACCGCTGAGATGTTCAGAAGGCTTGAAGGTTTCCACCACGATTTAAAAGTTAAAGCTAATGATGAGCTGAGTAGCCCCATCTTTCCCTTAACTAAAACATTTTCACTAGCTTGCCAAGATGCTCCCCATTGAAAACTAGACTCGTCAAGCTTGTTTGACGATGATTCGTTATTGTCGACGCTAGTCTGCAACTCAAAACCAAAGTCGATGCATCCAATTCCCTCAACTTCCTCAAGTGGACTTTTAACCTGTTTTTCGGCCCCGATTCGCATACGCTGATAGAATGAACCAATGAGACGTGAATCTCTAGCAATTTCTAATACAAAGTTAAACGACTCACCCAATGGATTCCCGGATCCATAACCGATTGCACAGCTCCAATTCTCTGCATTTTTGTATCTTGCTCCATCGTTTTTTCCAAATTTTGGTTCATATTGCAATCCAACAACAAACCTTCCAAAGTTGCCAACTAACCATGCATTTTTTATGATCTCATCCCTACCAACGGATGGAATTCCAGTAGCTCCAAGTGACACATTTGAAGAATCATATCTCAAACCCATGAAACCATAGTCTCCGGAAGATATTCCTCTTTGTAATGGTGAGATGCCAAATGCTCCAATCCCATAGTCTGGGAAATATGCAGATGATCTCAATAGAAAATTGGGTTTTTCGTTTGAGAAAATGAGATCGACAAACGTGTGAGGAGGATCATCGACATTATCAGTTTTCCAGCGAAAGTGTGCATTTCCGATGACGTTTTCCTCCTCCGGCATGCGATGGAGTGGGCAAGAAAAGGTGGAAATCATATCAACATGTGGACCATCAGCCATGATTATTCTGGTTTTGAAACGGCTTGCTTCTTCGAAATAATCTTCAAAGAGGGACCTCAAAGCTAGCTTCCCGAATATCAACTTGTACGAAGATTCCAACATTCTAGTATGGGATGCCAGAGGAGGGAAATCCACCGGTTGCGGTTTGATGACAGGCGACGGCGGCGATGGTGGCGATTCATGGACCGACACCGGTGGTGGTGGCAGTTGCGGTGGCGGTTCAACGACGGACAACCAATTCCCCATCTCTTTGTGTGCCTCCCAAAACACCCTTTTTCTCGATCTCCTATATATTACTTCTCAATATCTTAAACCATAAGCCCTAAACACCATTCAATATTCTAATTATTTTTTGAGAAATTCTAAATCTTAAACCATAAACCCTAAACTCTGTTTATGATTACTAATTAACCCGCGAGTTTTGTAGTTTTTTTGCATGTCCCCCACCCAATCGAGTGAATGTTAATCTCCCCAAGTAGCGCTTATTTAGATTTTCTAATTTACCCTAACTTTTCCTAATCTCCTTTATTTGCACGCTACAATATCCTAGTCCTAGTAGTGCTTTTATTGTGAGCTAAATGAAGGATGGATTTGCATAATTTTAATATATTTTTTTTATTATAGCAAATAACCGTTTTAAAGAACATAGATTTGCTAATTTCTTTGGTTTGAGTTAATCAAGCACACCTAATGTTGTTCCTTTTTATTTTAGAAAGCCAATGTCAATCCTAAGATCTGAACAAACACAATAAATTTGGAAACGTATAGAATGTAAGAAAAATGCAAATGTTATAACTCACCACATCAAGGTGATAGAATTCGAACCTATAGCCTCTGTACCCCAAAACAGATGTGCTGATTAGACTGCGCTATACCTCATCTCACCAACCCGGAGCATCTAGATCCACCGGATCGATGAAGAATTGGCCAAGTAAGAAGATTAATACGCACGACACAACACATGTATATGAATAGTGGATCAATCCAAATAATTATTTTTGTTCCGGCCCATACATATAAGTGGCTCATTAAAATGATTGGGCCTCATAGACTCATTTAAAGTTGGGGCTCAATAGAAGTCACTCTTTATGACATCTCAACTATGGGCCTTAGACATATACAATTGGGCTTGAGAGAAGGTACACGTTATGAACTATTACATGTCCCAAATTAGAGTAATTTTAACAGCCTAATTTGGTTAAATCAGTATAAAATAATAATAATCAATCGAATAATAAAAGTAATATACTTGTTTATATAATCGATTGTGTTTGATTCAATAGAAGTGAAAATTTTTGGTATTACTTTCATTGTCTTTCTTTACAATCATAATTGCATATAATTTAGCATAGATTGTTTATTGACCAGACCAAAAGAATTTCCTGTTTATGATAGCGTTGGTTGTTCATGCTGAACTACAGTATATTTGAATAAAAAGAATCTTCCATTTGAACCAAGTGGCAACTCAATCTTTAATTGGCTAAGTAAGATTAATCTTGTATTAAAATTCTACTAAGTATGGCCATTAGGGAATTTTTATACACTCAACTCTGATTTTGTTATACACTATTTGCAAACAGTTAAAATTTCAGTGTTGAAAAGTAGTGCAGTCCTTTATGTTTTACCCGATTCGACATATTAATCGACATATTAATCTTTGATTTTACTAATTATTTTAGGAAGAGTAATATAGTCGGACATCTTTTTGAGGATTGGATCGGTACTTCGAACAATTTTCTGGAACTTGAAAAACATAGTTCCAGTATACAAGAAAAGTAAATAAAATGGAATAAATACTGCACGAACGATTTATACAGGTTCGATACTAAGAGTGTAACGTACCTACTCCTGTCTCCAAGTTGTTAGCTTGGGAGTTATCAAAAGATTTTCATTAAGCTCTTTGAGATCACAAACAAAACTTTGTGACCTTTACAACACAACATATGGTAGGATAGATAAGCTACACTGACTTTTCTATCTTACAACTCACACAAATGAACAATCTCACCAAAACATC
>JBBMKE010000011.1:5166956-5185945 GCA_037834125.1 Lippia alba | reverse complement strand
ATATAAAACTGGACTAAACCAATTCTAGAAGGGGATTACGTAGTGGCATGTCGATCATGTGTTAATGTTATTATAAAAATAAAAATAAAGTCATAAAATATATACATATTGATGCAAATGCATGAACTTGAACATATATACACAGTAATTAATTAACATGATTAATATTATAGTACAAGGTGGTGATCTTTTTGTCTCCCACATTCATATATGGTAGGGAACATCTGTTCTTTTATGTTTTTTAAGCCCATTTCTTTGTCATCTAAACATCATTTCATACAAGAAAGTTTCATTTAATTACTGGTAATTGCATCCAAAGTATATGAAGAGAGAATCGGCATCTTCGCTCTTAAATAGAACAGCTCCAAATTAATCTCCTAATAAGTTGTTCGATTCTTTCTAATACCTATTATTTAGTCACGATATCAATAAGTCAATAACAACAATCGAGATAAATGCTACTATGACGATACTACTATTTTTTGATTCAAATTGACATTTTTCAATTGTTAAACTCATATTTTCTAGTAGCAGTTTTTCGTCGATTAAGATGCATTTTGATAAAGTTCACAAATATAATTAAAATATATACTTTCTCGCAAAATTATTCAGAATACATTCCTTCAATGATTATAATGGGTTAAAGTTATTCCATCTTAATTTCATACACTAGTTAGTGCTGGTATCTTCAACATCCATATTGGCTATTGCCGTCTTTGTTGCTTTTCTCAGGAAATCGCAATTTAATTAAATTTAATGCGTTAATTAACTAGGTAAAAAGTAATTAATTAATAGAATAAAATAATTAACATAATGATGGTTATTTTTCATCCTTACCCCCTACAAGGAGACTGGAGGGGGAAAGGTAAAGCAAGAAAACAGGACAAAAACATTATAATTCTTCTAATCTCGAAGACACGTGCCCCACCATAATAAAATCCTTTTAATTTCTTTCAAGACTAAAACTCGTACATGGATTTGTCACTCCTTTTTATTTTTATTTTTATTTTAGGTGTGGGGTTGGTAGATCAATACTTAATTATATTTCAGATTTATACGGATTAAAGTATATATATCTTTAATTCACTCCTGATCCGATATTAATTTACATAGAGTGCTTTTATAAATTAGACCCACAAATTAAATTCCTTAATGTTAATATATGATGGTGTCCCACCATTTATCGCGTGTACGATTGAATCTAAGTAATTCAGCTTGTGAAGATAACAAATAAAGTAGCGAATTGGACTTAGAAAGTAAATTCACTTGTCGAAGATAGAAATGCATGATGCGTTCAAATAAATAAGATTATCTGAAATAGAGTCAAGATATAATTCAAATTAAAAACGACAAAAACATGTAGCAAATCAAATCACACATACACAATACTGGATAAGAAAGGGTCTTGAAACGAAACCTAGAACTAACACTCTATAAAGAGGGCTCAACACGATTGACACAGAACAACCATATAACAAGAGAAAGAGAAATTAAAAGGAGCGCTTTTTGAGATATACGTATCGATATATATTTGGTAGTGTAATGCAATATATAATTAGCTCTTAAAAAATCAATAATTAATTACGACCTAAACAAAAATATTTTTCTTCAAATTGTTGCCCTAAACCACTAAATATCTGTTTCCTCTCCAAAGTCAATTTAACTTCATAGACTTTGAGTAGAATAATCTAAGTTTGTTCAAAAAATTCCCAATAATTAGTCTTAAACTCTAATGCACCGACACTTCTAAAAATATTATTTTGTCGTGTCGGACACTCGTGTCGCACACCGTGTTCGACACTTCTCACCTAAAAAATTCACAAAAAAATCCATGTCGCCGTATCCGTGTCGTGTCGTGTCCATATGGCCGTGTTCGTATCCGTATCCGTGCTAATTGGGTCTTAAATTTAGTTTCAACTTAATTAATTAATAGTGGAGCTTGCCTAATGATAACTTCTCACATGCTAGAATTTTGTAATTTCCATAAATTCCCAACCCACTTAGCGATATTCAATGAACGAGATCAACCAAAACTGCCTAGTTTCAACTAATGCTTGACAAATAAGGGTTTAAGCCTCAAAATTCAACTATAATAAAGAAATTTTGGTACAATATACCCTTAAACATAGAGCTAATAACAAATTCTTTCATAATGTTGTATAAATCACATTCTATTTTAAGAAATTCATGCAAATTATTTATTGTATATATGATGCATAAATGTTGTCAATTTTATATCTTTATTGTATACATAAAAGAAAGAAGAAATCATGTAAAACTTATCTTATATATAATATATATGCTCATGGCCATAATTTTCACATATTCACACTTAAGCATTTAGGGTCAACGTGAACTTCGATGAGCAGTTTGCTATGAGCTCCTTAATTATTAAATAATCATTCCAAATTCCAAATTAAGAGTTAAAAACTAGAAATTGGTTTGAAATCACAAGACTAATCTCGTGGTTAAGCTAATACAAACAAAAACTTCATAATCAACGTCGACGCAACTAGCTAGGATATGTTTAATTATAGTCGTTATATTCTTCTCCGCTTTAATTAAGTAGTTAAATATATGTATGTATATGAGGCGTCTTTGACCCAAACAAGCTCTGTAACTTTACTAAAATCTTACCATATTTTTGACCCTTTTAAGAGCATGCGTATTTTTCTTATCTTCATTCTTGTATACAACGACGTAGTTTAAGTAGGGAAATTCTAATTCGGATCTAACTCGATCAGATCGGTGTAATAAGAGAGCGAGTGTTTTACACTTATCGCATTGTTGATGGAAAATTTAGAGAGAATAAGAAATCAAATAATAAGTATGTATAATATACTTACTCTTTTAATAGGTTGGATTCGACCCAACAGGGTTTGGATAGAATTTTCCTTTTAAGTTGAGTGTATGAAAATTTCAGTGGCTGGATTGGTGTGTATATATCTCCATTCGTGGATTGGTTTGAAGGAAAAATTTGCAACTGTGGTACACATATACGTATGGAAATTGGACATATACATGAATCTTTAGTACTATTAACTTTGTTGCATAATTACCAAACTATATAAGTATTTTCTTAGTTGATGATTCAATTATGCGATGCTTCATTTTCATATATAATGTTGGATAGAGTAAACCTACTTGGTAATTTCACATACAAATAATATAGAGTTATAACTTACCATACACGAATATAAATACAGAAAAACACACACAATATGATATGTTTCAAACACGACAACACAAATTTCAATTTGAAATTATTACTTGTCAAATATCGTACACGACAACGAACGAACGAACGCACCGCGTAAAAGCCATTTATTGCGAGGATCCAAATGATGGATTATGAAAAGATCCGAAAAGGAGCACAGCACACGGGGGTGTAAAACTGTAAATGATGTGTGTGTCACAAAAGTCCGAAAATTAAATCAATGAACTTCCACAACTCGACATTATAATTATAATTAGCATAATTGGCTCTTCTTTTCATGGGAATTATAGACTTCTCATTCTCACGTGCACCAGTGCATGTATGAACCAGTTCCGAAGCAGCGTTAATTTGTGTGGATATATATTATAATACTGTAATTATGATAAATAATTGTGTTCTTGGCGCAGTTAAGTACGAAAATAGCGGCCAAAAGGCAAAGGCAATGCATTATTGCCTCAACCCTTTGTGCGCACGCTTCCTAATAAAATTAGAATGAATTAACTTTGCTAATATAGATTTAATGATGCTCCATCCATCTTTACGCTTTTTGTGTCGATGTTTTAATACTTAATATGCTTAAGTATGTTGGCATATGTTCTCCTCCTTTGTCTTATTCGATTCTTACTTTCTTAGGTTTTAAGGCTTTATTATTATATATAAGTATATGTTCTCTTCTCTTGAAACCTATCACACACGTACTCAAGAAAGATTTAATCTACATTATTATGAATTATGGATTCGACTTGACTTAATTCAACTAGCAAATCTTAGTTGAGGAGGCAAAAACTGTCAAATATGTATCGTGTTATGTTTTATAATATTTCGTTAATGATATTTCACTCCCAAGGTTACGATACATAAGCGGAACAAACATGTGCAAGTGGGAAGACATGCTTATAATCGAACATGTTCTGATATCATACTAAATAATAAACTTGACCTAATTGATCAGTACTCTTCAAATGGTATATATAACCGAAGAAGGAAGAAATACATATGAAACCATTATATATTGAACCACCACATTCTTAAATTCTTGATGCAGACCATATAACAATTAAAATGTACGCGTTGTAATAACTTGAAACTTCATTGATGAGTAATAAACTAATCCAGGTATAAAAGACAAATCCAGAATCCAGGAGGGCAACAGGAAGGAAGCACGTAGAGACAGCTAATCAACTCTTGATGTGGAGATGTGCTCAACTAGTTTCAGGTTAGCAAGGAAGATCTGAACAGTAAGATCTATACAAAATTACGCTGTAATGATGCAAAGTATTGGCCAATGCCTGTTTCCGCGACATTTGTAAATTACAAAGGGAGGGGACCATTTAGCCACCATTATATATATATATATTCCTCTTTCTGCTTAATTTATATTCATGCATCTTTCTCCCTTCATCATCACCCTATCCATTATTTCTTTACACCAGCTCGTTATTATCATAATAATCTCCAGGCCTCCAAAATGGTCAAATTCTAGATTTTTTTTTTTTGGTGGGAGGTCAAATTCTAGATACATACATACATACATACATACATGCCTGCTGCACTGATATATGATCAATATAATGTTGCTGTCTCAACTATATAAATAGTCGAATAGGAACGTGTATGTCCTGACCTCGAAGATGACCTCGTATCGTAGATATATTTCCAGGCATTTTTAACAAGATTGGAAATAAAAACTCTACATGACATATATTATTAAGTTTGGAAAATTAGATGAGCTGGTTATATGCATGTATACATGTTTCAGCTATTTGGAACATATATATAAAAATGATAATATACATAATTGTGCTTGAAGTTTGAACATAAAAAGAAAAGAAAATTATTGTAAATGTTGATAATGGATATGTATAACTAAAAAAGGGAAAGAAAGAAATATATAGATGTTGATGGATGGAGGGATATGGTCCAGATTCAATGGTTGCATTGAGAAACTTTTAATTTTGGGTCAACTCTTTGAAACGTACGTGTTCTCTTTGAGACGATTGGAATTAATGGATTATTAATAATAATTATGATTTTATTTACCAGTAATGATCAGGATTCGGACTAGCCTACCTTAGTCTTAGTGCAAGACTACAAGTACTTGATGTAATGTTTTATTTTTTTTTAACTTTATTAATTGACAAGGAATTACTAATATTCAATCTCAGGTACGTAAGCAGGGTTTGGTAATTGCTACAATTTGTCAGCTTGTGCGGTATTACGCATGGAATTGCTCAGCTTGATGAGATTAGAATCAAATAAATCTGACTGTCGTTGTATATAATGTTATTCCACCATTTTGATTGCTTAAACTACTAATCAACTATTTAATAACTTCATTTTATTTAACCTACGCTTTCCACTTGGGAAAAAAATATGTTCTTTGATTTCAACACTTGTCTAATCATTCAAATTTCCATTTTGTATTATTTTTAACGAAAGGTTCACCGAAGAACTAACAACGTCACCGAGTGCTCCATACCACAGTACTGAAGTGCGATCATAACTCAACCCTAGCTTCATGCTCCCGGCGATCATAACTCAACCCTAGCTTCATGCTCCCGGTCTGTGAGCCAATGCATCCGCACAAGTATTATCATGATTTGCTAGTGTAAACAATCGTGCTCTCCCCTAACGACATACTAAACAACTTCCACCATTATTCCTAAGAGAATGTCCCTCAATATTCGAAAACTCAATGAGAGTGGCAAAAATCACTAAATTCGACTTTAACAATATTTCCCTCGTATCTGTGTTCTCAACAAAATTGATGCTATAGTAATGTAGAATGACAACTGTAAGTACCATAATATCTCCGATTTTGAGATATCTAGGGTTACAAGCCTAATAGTTAGGGTATCCATTATCAATGTTACTAGTACTTTGATTCTTGGCTCTCTTATCATTAACAAGTCATTGATTATCCCGACCTTCCAATTAACATCAGATCAAATACAGTCTCACGTGCGATTATCAACGATTATGCAAAACTTAGTATTTTAATCTACTAATTATCAATCTTTACTGAAATAGAGGCCAGTCTAAAGTCTATAACATACCCATTACATATGTTGAGGATATCACCATTTGTGTGTGATCTCATGAAGCATACGTAGAAAAGAACACAAAACAAAAGTTGCATGGTTAGAGGAACTACTTAACAACAGCCCTAAAAGGAAAAAAACTTAAGGTAAAAACCAAAAAGTTAAAAAGAACTTGTCTCCAACTTCTTAATTACTAGACATTACTTGTCCCATTTCTCTTTTATGTCCAAAGTAATTAAGTAGCAATGATAAGTACTTCCCAAAGTAATATTAATTGATGCAAAATACAAAAATAAAACTCAATGCCTAAGTATGAACACAACCCCTAAAAAGACAACTTTGTTCACGTGTGAGACAACACGGTTGGCAAAAGCCCCAACACCAAAGCGTTAATCCGATTCATAATTGCATTTGGTCTCTTATAAACCATTTCTTTAAACACCCTTTGCACCACTTAATTTTCTTGCTTTTGAATTTCTGGGAAAAGTATGCTTTAACTAATTATGTAATGCTCGATTAAACTTAAACTAATGTTGCCCTATTGTCCTTCTTCTTTGTGCTACAACTTTGTAGCTTAATTGGTTTAACTCGGACAAGTTGCGTCGCGGTTCTGAGCTCCCTAAGTCTTTAAATCGAATTATTAATTAAAACCCACAAATACTAAGTATTTTAATAGTTTAATGAAGACATATGTTAGTTCTGTTGCGACCTTAGGTTTCAAAACTAAAGTGAGTCTATATAGTCAGAGACACCACGTAGTTGACCATACGTGTGTGTGCGCTTTTCAACAAAGGTAGCTTCCGAGTTTAGAATATTACATAAATAAATTAATTCCCACATTGGACAAGATATATAGCTAACTCCAAACTAATAATTAGTAATTTATTTGTATTGAAAAAAATAAATGTTACACTAGTATGTTTGGTAGTAAGTCAAATCTTTTCTCTCTATCGAACAAATTTAAACGGGTTTTCGACAAATTCGTCCCTCGAATTCTGATAGATTTTTTTGCGCTCGTATATAAGATCATATAAACCTGATAAAGTATGAAGAATGCATACAAATGCTCTTTATCAAACATTTTTAAACGGGATTTCCACGAATTTGTACCTCGAATTTTGAAAGCGATTTTAATGCTCGTATATTTGATCTTCTAAACCGGATCAAGTATGAATGCACACAAATGTAAGCTATTATTTTCAAGAAAAGTCATGAATTGGAGCATGTTCATGAGTCCAAATGCAAGAAATCATAATATTCTAGCATTCCCCCATTATCAAACTATCTTGATCCAAAAGAGTCAAATGAAAAACCAACGTCAAACCTAACAATTATTTATTGAAATAAAAACAAATTTTTGTTGAAGGTCAGCGTATCATTTTCCATCACATCCTAGGACGGCTTTACCACTTTGGTAGCTGTTGAAAGTCTTACGTTGTTGTATTGTATATGCAAGATTTCAGATCAATTTTGTACTAACTCTTTGAATTTTAAAAACAAGAGGGAATTCTGAATATGTATATTAATGTTTTATATATGAACATGCAAGTTTAATTAACAATTCATTTGCAGGAAAACCTAATCGAAATTTGACATCCAATAAGTGGGCTTTCATCCACTTCCATTATAGATGCTTCCATTATTACACTATTATTTCAAAATATGAATATTTACGACTAATTAGTTTGTCTGCAATCTGCATTTTCAAATATATCCATGTTAATGGAGCATATTTAATTGGATTATTTTGGCACATAACTGAGTTTGAAGTTCTTTATTTATAATTTTGTATTTGACCTAGCTATGTAATGACTAATGATGATTCATTTTCTTTGAATCCAATTAATTACACCATCAATCCACTCTGTCCGGAAGACTGAACGCCCCTCTTATTGAGGCCAACAGTTCGCCGAATATGTTCATTAGTATGAAAGGTTGTGACTAGCTCACCTTTAGGCCAATTAATGTCTTTTTCCATGACTAGCGAAAATTCAAAAAATTTCAATATTATTAGGAGATTGACTCATATGTTGTACTTTTTTGGTTATTTATTTCGTGAGCACTCGTGTATGAACAGTCTTAATGATCCTTGTATCATGAACATTTGTACTTTCACTTGATTTTGGTTGATTATTTATGACGGGCTTTGCTAATAATCCTACGACTGTACTAACCGGTTCCTTCCCATATGGAAATTAAAACTTAAAAAAGTTTTCTGAATAGAATTTTTCTGCATGCAGTGCTAATTAGGCCCACTTTAGCATGTGCGTTCTGCTTCATATACGGACTTCTATTTTATTTAATTATAGAAGCCCAAACAAATTTGAATAGGCTCAATCTAATTATCATTGACAATATACGAAGCCCAAATAAAATCATGTTTGGATCTCGTTCAAGTTCTTACAAATTCAAGTCGTTTCTTGTCTGCAAAGCAATATTCGGAAGGAATTAGCAATTTGCCCAATTTTGATTTTTTCAGCTGATATACCCAAAATTATATATGTATATACGTCGATACATACACTGAATTGATTCACTGTAGTAGCAATTTCGTCTTCGTCGGAAGAAAGATGGTGAAGGTGCGGATGAACACCGCCGATGTGGCGGCGGAGGTCAAGTGCCTCCGCCGCTTAATTGGTATGCGGTGCTCCAACGTGTATGATCTCTCCCCCAAGGTACGTATTTTTGCGAATTTTTTGTTTTTATTCATCTTTCGAGGTATAATGTTGTTTGAATGAGCTGCGCTTTGCTAGAAGTTGGAAGTCTCTGAAATTATATTTTTCCTTAATGTTTGATATGCTTTCGTTTTGAGTTTTTTGGTGATTGTGAAGTGAGTTGCGTGTTGCCTTTGTTCTGTTTGGAATTCGAATGAGTTATTTTGCTCCGAGTGTTTTACAGTTACAGGAGAAAGTAGTTGTACTTTTCTTTTCTGTTTTTCGTGAATGATAATTGTGTGAATTGTGAAAATATATGGTAGACGTATGTGTTCAAGCTGATGAGTAGCAGTGGAGTTACAGAGTCAGGGGAGAGTGAGAAGGTTTTGCTGCTGATGGAAAGTGGTGTCCGATTGCATACGACAGTGTATATGAGGTAAATTTTGCCCAACTCCGCATTCCTTTGTGTATTTATTTGTGCAGTTTTATGGAGTAATTATAATTATACATGCACCAGGAGGGAAGTAGTGCAGTTTGATATTCTTAATGTATGATAACATGGAATATAAAGGAAACAAGATGTTTAGAGTGAATGAGGATAATGTTGCGTTTTTGTGAGATCAATCTGTGCAACATTGTTATGTAATTCTAGGGAAGTTTCATACTTTGGTATATGGCTCTTTTGCTGTCAACATGTATGTAACAGTGCTATGTGCAAGATTAAGGTAGTGAAAATCTAGACTTGAACTAGAAGATGTATATTTCTTCTATTTAAACCTCATAACTATGAAGAGGTGAATGTTGGGCCCTTTGGATATTTATTTCCAATACAGTACACTAATAATTTGTTCGCAATGCATCTTTTGCAACTGAGGGATATGCCCGAAGCTAATATAGAAACTTGTTATGGGAGATCAATGCGTATATGCTGAGCATGGGTATTTTGTTGCTTTACAGGGACAAAAGCAATACTCCATCAGGTTTTACCTTAAAATTGAGGAAACATATAAGGACAAGAAGACTTGAGGATGTTCGCCAACTTGGATATGACAGGGTGTGCTTTCTTTGTTTACCTTTCACGTTTCAGTGCTTACACAATCTTCATTGTTTGAAAGGATTTGATATGATGGAAAATTGTGTGTGGTACACAGATAATACTCTTTCAATTTGGATTGGGTGCGAATGCTCACTATGTCATCTTGGAATTATATGCCCAAGGCAACATTCTACTTACGGATTCTGAATTCACTGTCTTGACCCTCCTGCGGTCTCACAGGTTGGTGACACTATGGTTTGTTGTCATCATTAAGGATGTTTACATCCTCTGGCTGCAGAGTGTACGTCTAACTACTAAAAGCTCTGGTTTTAAATGCGTAATAACAGGGATGACGATAAGGGGCTTGCAATCATGTCACGGCATCGATATCCAGTTGAGCAATCTCGAGTCTTTGAGCGCACAACTACAGAAAAGATGTGTGCAGCCCTTGAATCTGTGTTGGGGGACAATAAGGATGAGAACATAAATAATAATGAACATGGAAATGATAGTTCCAATGCCTCCAAAGGAAAGCATGGAAACCAGAAGAACATGAAGCCTACTGAGTCGAAAAAAAGTGGTACTACCCGTGCCAAACAGGCGACTCTGAAGGTTGTTCTTGGGGAAGCATTGGGTTATGGGCCAGCTTTGTCTGAACATATCATATTAGATGCTGGTTTGATACCGAGCATGAAAGTTGGCAAGGACTTTAAATTGGACGATAACACCACCAAGTTGCTGACTGATGCTGTAACGAGGTTTGAGGACTGGCTAGCAGATGTGCTTTCTGGTGGTAAAGTACCAGAGGGATACATCTTGATGCAGCAAAGTAATTCGGGTACAAAGAATGGAACTGTATCTGAGAAAGATCCTTCTGGGCAGGTTATCTTTGATAAACATCCTCCTTTATAATTTTATTTATTTTTCTTTGGAGTGTTGTTTCCTGATCATTGATTTCTTTTGCAGATATATGATGAGTTCTGCCCTCTGTTGCTGAACCAGTTCAAATCAAGAGACTCTATAGAATTTGAGACGTTTGATGCAGCATTGGATGAATTCTACAGTAAAATTGAAAGCCAACGTTCAGAACAACAGCAAAAGGCTAAAGAAAATTCTGCTATGCATAAACTTGAAAAAATCAAAATTGACCAGGTTCTTCTTAGATAATTTTATGTGGAAAACCAATTTAGGAAGTTTTGCTATGCCTGCATTAATTATAGAATTAAGGTGATAATATTGATTATGGAAAGTAACTGCTATATTTTCTCTAAACTCTTGTCCCACGTTTTTCTATTATATATGTGAAATATGAAATGTCTCAGCGAGGGGTGAAGTGCAGCATTGCTATTTACCTATTATCTTTATCTAGTTTGTGGTATAAACAGAGTATGGATATCACATTGAAACTAGACTTAGCCTTTTGCTTTATCTTTGTTATAATCAAACGTGGCCTTCAGTGTTAAAAAGCTTTACTCTATGCCACAGGAAAGCCGTGTGCATGCACTAAAGAGAGAAGTTGAGCATTCTGTCAAAATGGCTGAGCTGATAGAATACAATTTAGAAGATGTCGACGCTGCTATCTTAGCAGTCCGTGTAGCTCTTGCAAATGGTATGAGTTGGGCTGATCTGGGTCGTATGGTGAAAGAGGAGAAGAAATCTGGAAACCCTGTAGCTGGCATCATTGATAAGCTTCAACTTGAAAGAAATTGCATGACACTTCTTCTGAGCAACAATCTTGATGAGATGGATGATGACGAGATAACAGAACCTGTGGACAAGGTAATTTCATGAAATTTGGAGTTCTTACCTAATTTTGTCTTTGACATATGTCAAGTTTCAAAGGATTGATGCATTATTGTAATAAAAAGTACAGGTCTGATGCTCTGTATCCTGTGCACAATGTCTTTTTTTAGGTTGAAGTTGATATTGCACTTTCAGCACATGCCAATGCTCGGCGATATTATGAAACGAAAAAGAGACAAGAGAGCAAACAGGAGAAAACTGTCACAGCTCATGAGAAAGCTTTTAAAGCTGCTGAAAGAAAAACCCGCCAGCAACTTTCTCAGGTAGCTGAATTATTATAGGCTGTCCATACTGGCTCTAATCATTCTGGTCCTCATAAAGTCAGTAATACTCGTACTTCATTTGTAATTATATTTTACATTGCAACTACTTGGATCCATTTGGTTACCAGTACTGCCCTTAAAGTAGACTTTTGGTTCAGATAATTCTCAAGTGCTATTGATTACTGATTGGAATAATTTCAGATGACTGATCTCCTTGATTTGTGTTCCTAACTGTTGTAAGCAAGCATATTTTATTACAAAGGTGCGTTATATTTTGCGATGCTTTCATTTTTCAGGAAAAGACAGTCGCCACAATTTCACACATGCGTAAGGTTCACTGGTTTGAAAAATTCAATTGGTTCATTACCAGTGAGAATTATCTGGTTATCAGTGGGCGAGATGCGCAACAAAATGAAATGATAGTCAAGCGTTATATGTCGAAAGGAGACCTGTAAGTTGAAATTTTCACGTGCTTTATATGAATCTCATTCTTTTAACATCTCTCAGCCGTAGTTTCTATGTTAGCAATCCTTTCTACAGAGTACTGCTACTGCGTTAGTGGTCTTGAAGATTTTACAATTCACGTTGCATTGTTAAATAAAAAAACTCTGTTTTCTGGTCTGATAAATATGATTGCTTTATTTGAAGATTTTCTGGTCTGTAAAATAGGTATGTCCATGCGGAACTTCATGGTGCTTCAAGTACTGTGATCAAGAACCACAAGCCTGGAAACCCTGTGCCCCCTCTTACTTTGAATCAAGCAGGATGTTTTACAGTAAGTTGGAATTACTTAATTCTATTTTTTCATCTATGATTTCTTCTCTGAATCATCACAGTTATTAAATACGACAAATACGACATTACCATTATTTGTAGGTCTGCCACAGCCAGGCTTGGGACTCCAAGATTGTGACTAGTGCTTGGTGGGTGTACCCTCACCAGGTCAGCAAAACAGCTCCCACGGGAGAATATCTTACAGTTGGGAGCTTCATGATTCGTGGTAAAAAGAATTTTTTACCACCATCCCCTCTCATTATGGGTTTTGGGATTTTATTTCGCTTGGATGAGAGTTCTTTGGGAGCTCATCTGAATGAAAGGAGGGTAAGAGGAGAAGAGGAAGGGATAAATGACACTGAGCAAAGTGAAGATTTCAAAGAGATATCAGATTCTGGTTCTGATTCGGAGAAGGAAGTTTTAGGTGGAAAGGCCTCCTCCAATGACTTGAATGTTTCTGATGCAACTGTCAAGCATGAGACGTCCGATGAAATTGCTTCATCCCTAAATGACATAGGTAATAATGATAAAGAACCTGATTCGTCCAGCAAAACTTCTGCTGCTGCTGGACCAAATTTGGAGGATCTAATGGATAGAGCTCTTGAGCTTGGAACTGCTGCTGCATCAACTAAGAGTTATGGGCTCCAAGCCTCTCAAGCGGAAAGAGAGGAGGAACATGGCCATGAAGGGACAAAGGCGACACAGAGAGAGAAACCTTATATCTCAAAAGCTGAAAGAAGAAAGCTCAAAAAAGGTCAGAAAGATGGCGGTGGCGATGAAATTGCTGCACATGAAAAAGAATCAGAAGAAAAGCCGAACCCCGTAAGCCAGCCAAACAATATTGTAAAAGGTTCAAAACCAGGTAGTGGGAAGACTAGCCGTGGACAGAAAGGGAAACTGAAGAAGATAAAGGAAAAGTATGCTGATCAAGATGAGGAGGAGAGGAGCATAAGAATGGCTCTGTTGGCAGTAAGTATTGCTAAGCTAATAATTGACCTTAGTTATTATGAAACCAGTAAAATTTACTGTCACTATTTTCATAATAGGCTCTTGTTTATGTGTATGTCAGTTAAGAAACTGCTTTGTCGCTGTAAGAGATTGTCATCTGGGTAATTCAAATGACATGAAAAAGTATGGTTGATCTCATGTTGAAGGACATGAAATTGAAATAAAACTGAGCTTTACGGAACTGTAGTTCCATTGGAGTCCATTGAAAAAACCAACTCCAATATGTCATAAAAGTGTGTGATCCTTGACATTCAATTGATCTGCAGGCAGCTGGGAAACCAAAAAAGAATGTTGAGAAGTCCGAGAATGAAAAAGATGACACAGAAAAAGGAGCTAAAATCGCTACAGGTAAAAATTCAATAATAGAGCTGATGACAGTATAGTTGTTTTTGTTCACTTTCCAATGAAATGGTTAGATGGAACTACTGAATTGCATACTCCATGTTTCCATTTTGTCGTCTTGTCTTCTGCTTCCCCTTTCCATTTATTTGTACTTTAAAATGCATGAATATGAAAACTGCAAAGCTTAAAAAAAAATATATTTTGTCTTTGTTGCCAAATTATGTGAGCGGCTGTCTTTTTAAACAAGTCCAGCATTGATATCAACATCGTAGTTGAAATCCGAGTTGTTAAATGTTGTTTTCCTCATTTTTATTTGCAGGACCTGCACCAGATGCTTCGAAGATTTGTTACAAATGTAAGAAAGCAGGTCACATGTCTCGAGACTGTCCAGAACATCCAAACGAGACCGAGAGGGCTGCTAGTGAGATGGACAAGGTGACCATGGAGGAAGATGATATTCATGAGATAGGTGAAGAAGAGAAAGAGAAACTAAACGACGTCGACTACCTGACTGGAAATCCACTTCCTAATGTCGTCTTACTATACGCCGTACCCGTGTGTGGCCCCTACAATGCTCTACAGTCCTACAAATACCGTGTGAAGATAACTCCCGGCTCACTCAAGAAAGGAAAAGGTATATATATTGCATACGGTCTCTACTCTGTTTCTCAATTTCAACAAAAGGCACCTATTTTCATTTTCCTGATTTGTCATTCGGGAATGTACTGAGTTTTTGCTCGTTTTCTGTGCAGCGGCCAAGACAACTATGAACTTGTTCACTCACATGCCGGAGGCCACAACCAGAGAGAAGGAGTTAATGAAGGCTTGCACGGATCCAGAGCTTTTTGCTGCTATCATCGGTAACGTGAAGGTATCTGCGGCCGGTCTTACTCAGCTGAAGCAAAAGCAGAAGAAAAGCAAGAAAGCAGCCCACAAGGGAGGAAGCTAATCCTTCCCGAGGCTAATAGAGACGGTCAAATTACAGTATGTGATGTACCGATGTTTTTTGAAGAGCATTTTTTGAATGAATGATGTAGTTTGTACGTAAGAAACCTGAGTAAAGCGATCCATTAATACTATCAATTGAGAAGTTCTTTTTATAGATGAGACGAGCATCGACTGATAATGAATAAAATGAATCGACTCAAAAATGGAGATGTCCATCCATAATTAAGAGACTGAGATTAAGTTGCACATACAACTGAAAGGCTATAAACAGTGTGATCAAATACAATTGTACAAATAAATGGGAAAATGCAGCCTTTTTAATCTTCGTCATCAGCAGGAGGGATTTCGCTCAAGTCTATGCCCTCTGCTGGCAGATCCGATGTCAGAGGCCCTAATATCCCTTCGGCGCTCAAGGTCAATCCACTCTGCGACGAAAATCAAGGAAAAGAAAGAACAATATTAGCTTCAGCTAAGCATTTAAAGCCATCTACAGTTGACAATAACACATCCACTTATTACCTCAGGCTGGAATCTAAGCATATCGGCACGAGCCATGGCTTCTGCCTGAGCGATTCTTTGCCTGAATGTCTGAGCCATCTCTTCCGCCTATAACAACGAAGTGATAATATTTCAGTAAACTACACCAAAATGAACGAACAATACATTCTTTATTCTATGTCCAGGGATTCATAGACTTCACCTTCTCAAAGACCAGTTTCGGGTTACGAATCATGTCACCAGGAGTAGGCTCTAACTTCTTTGTGGACAGACTAACTCTGCCCCTCTCACGATCGTGGCTCAGTATCATCACCTACACGAAGTCTTAACAACATGAGTAAAAACTTCTTTGAGAAAGCAAATGCATTCGCAATGACAAGATTTCAGAATCAAAAAATACCTTCAAAGTGTCACCAGGCTGAAGAACGGTGGAAATATCAGAGACGCGATCATGGCTGATTTGGCTGACGTGCAAAAGGCCATTGACCCCACCGATATCTATGAAGGCACCATAAGGCTTCAAACTCTGAACAGTTCCGATAACTACTGACCCTATTCCTAGCTGTGCTTGACTATCAGCCATGGCCTTGCGGTTACTCAACACTAGCCTCGACTGTTCCTCATCGACCTCCACAAACTTAAGTGGAATCTCTTTTCCGAAAAGGTCCTCCGCGTCTGATTTCTGACAAAGAAAAACTCAAACTTCAGCCTTTTGCAAACAATGTAAAGTGGAATTATACCATGTCTGAAGGAAGACCAACCGTTGAGATTTGTGAAAATGGAACGAAACCACGAAGGCCTTCCACGAGTGCCACCACTCCTCCTTTGTTCGCCCCCACCACCTGCATATAAACAAAATCATGAGACTGAACTGAATCTCCAAACGCAAAGCTTTACCCTCTGTAGGAAACCTACCTTAGCAGTGACGACACAATCTTCAGCTTGAAGCTGTCTACACCTTTCCCAAGCAAGATCATACTGAATGGAACGTAGACTCAGGATCAAACCATCATCCGCCTCATTTTCACCAATTATCACGAACTCCTCACGTATACCGGGAACTATGCCAGCCTCTTGCACATTCCTGATGTCATGAATGGATGCCTCTCTTAAAGGTAAGTATGCTGATGATTTCGCAGTTATGTCAACTAATGCTCCATTCGAATCAGTACTGAAAACCATTCCCCTAACCTAAAAACCACAAACAGAAATTAACACAGCTAAAGGGACTCTTAATCTTCACTTTACTTTCCCCGTTTCTCTATATCACCATGGATGATCACTCAAGAACATAATCCAAATACCTTGAAATACTAGTGCAAAAGTTCCAAACTACAGAACATATCATTGTGTTTATAATCTTTGTGCGGGGTTTATTTTCATGCCCCATTAAGCAAAACACAAAAACCCACTCAAATTCCACGACAAACACACACATACAAACATCAACATTTAAAAAAAAAAAAGGCAAAATTCAAGAAAAATCAGACCTTAGTCCCAATTTCGGACTCGAAGTCATACTTCTCAAGGGCAGCATGAAAATCTTCGGTGGTGAAAGGCACCTCTTCCATGGGATCCGTGCGGCACCTCTCGTACGCCTCCTCGAACATCTCTTTGAGCTTCATTCTTTCTCTGGTTTGCGCATTGGCTAATGCCAAGGGAAGGGCAGCTGAAATTAAGGTTGTTTTCCTGGGAACCACTGTGTAGAAATGATTCCTTGAATTGGAGAACATGTTCTTTGAAGTTGAGATTAAAGGGCACTTGAGCCCACCAAATTGTGGCGCTAAAGTTGTCATCTTTACTGTATTTTCTCTTCTTTCACAGGGAGAAGAGAAGAGAAGAGTGGTGTGTCTGGTAATCTGGTTTTGTTATCAGTTTGCCTTAGAGAGATAAGATGTGGAAGAAGAGAAAGGGTGGTGGTGGTCCCACTTTCAACGTTGGGCCGAAAATGTGGGCCGTTTTATGGGTTTCAGTCCATTCGAAGCCCACATTTTGGACAGTTGGATGTAACACGGGCTATTTTGTGCAATTGAAGATTAGGGCTTTGGATTTTTTTTTTTTTTGAGTTTTTGTTGCCCTATTTTCCTTTAATTTTCTCTGTAATCCATATATACTTCAAAACTATCATTCGAACGATCCAACCATTAAAATATGAAAGTATTTTCTATTAATAATAGATGCGTGTTAAAAAAAATTTAAACACAAGATCTCTAATTCAGTTAGGAGAGAGTTGTAGCAGTAAAATTACACTATTGTCAATCAGGAAATTCTATTCTGAACTTAGGTAAGCCAAACCAGTGTAACGAGAAGTGAATATTTTACACTTATCTTGTGATTGGTAAAAAATTTAGAAAAAATAAAAAATAACAAATCAAATGTCATTTTAATTGGTTGGGTTCAGCTGAGCCTTCATTGCGATCTTATGGTAGCTTTGTTTATTTGCTTAAATAAGTAATTAAGGTGGACCTTTTAAATAGGGACAACGAAAGAATGAATTTTCTGAAATCTTTCAGCAGACTAATATTATTCACGAAGGTGTATAATTTTTGTATAATAATATTCCAACAGCTCAAATACTGAATTCAAAATTACTACCTGATATTGATTCCTCTTTGCTGTCCTAATCTTTCAATTATATACAGACCACAAATTAATTATCAAAATAACCTTCCAAATTCCAGTGATGATATATTTTCATACGACCAATTAAATCATTCTATACATACATCTTTACGTCCATTTCGATCGCAGATTCCCCGGCTCCTGATAGAGTCATGCACGTACGTACACTTGTAAGCCAGAAAATTCACATCCCTTGAAAGGACTCAAAATTTACTGGAATATTAATATATGGTTCTTCATGCAAGTAAAAAATAGAATTGTTGAACGTCAATTTCCATGTCGTCGTGTCAGTTTTCTGGAAAACTGAGTGGTGGTTATCTGAAACTTCATCTCCTTTACACACGCGGCAACCCATATGAGACCCCAATATTGTTGCATATACATATCTCTGTGTCTGTATGTGCTTTAACTTTTGTCATGTTCCTGGGAATTGCGATGCTCTAAGTTACAGGGTTTCTCTCTAACTTATTAATGATCTCTTAATGTGCATGTATATAGGTAATTTAAACATCATTAACAATTTAACATGATCACAGCTTTTGACTTACATATTTTTGCATGAGATTAGAGATAGTTATGTGTATCTTGTTCCAGCTGCTCAAGAAATTAAACACCAGAGAATTCATCTGAGATCGTAAATGAATCTAAATACATGCACATATGTTGCTTAAGTTTGATATTATTATACCTAACTCAATTCCACGTTTGAACCGTATGGAATATAATTGCTTAAGTTTGATATTATCTTGGAATCAATTAATTAAATTTCATATTATATATATA
>JBBMKE010000011.1:5102950-5113436 GCA_037834125.1 Lippia alba | reverse complement strand
CAAATTGGCCATGAGAGAAGGAGAATCATGCTACGATCAAAGCAGCATAGGAAATATTTGAACAAAAGGCAACACTAAATTCTTTCTCATCTTCTTTCGAGAGATATAAGAGGGGCATGGCCTATCACTAAAGTAAGTAGAGGCCCTACGGTATTCCGGTTCACAATTACTTGCCAATACTAATATCGGAAAGGATTTAAAGTTGGAACTATTGTGAATTCTAGCATTTCAATTCAAGCTCATCCAAGAATCTTCGAAAAGAATGGGAATTAGTTGATCTGCATTATTTAGAACACTTCTAGTAACATTTTAGTCAAACAAACATGCATATGATACATCAATAACATGACAGATGTTCAGTAACAATTGTACACTCATTCTAATTTTAGAGAACTACGGTTCCAAAAGGGACTATTTTCTCCACAACTTCAGGGACCATCTTTCTAACATGCCTGGTATGAACAGTATATTGCAGAAGACAAAAATTGCATAACATATCAAACAAGCAATCATATTCTTTATACAGTTTGAAATACAAGGTCTCCATAAAGTGTGCAACACTAAATACCTTTTGACCAATATACTTGGCTCGTCGCAGGCATTCACGGTATAGCTGCAACTCAAAAGACAGAATTTTTCACTTACAAATAACATACCAAAAATGAAGGAAAAGTAATCTAAGCCTCAGCAAAGATGGATCGTATTCAAGAGTTAGCACCGAAACGAATCCAGGCTAGAAGACTGCCACAGAAATTAGCTCCAGGATTAACAATCAAACTCAAAATTCATACCTCATGAATTAAATCCTATTTACTAATATTGTCTTCAAAACTCAATCTTGACAATCAAGAATAAGCGAGAACTAAATCAATTTCAGCTCAAGTCCTTAAACCCTAGTACCCAACAAGAATATTTACAAAGAAAGAAAACTCTAGTTAATGGATAAAAACAGAAGAAATTAAATATGAGGAATAACTCTAACCCGGATGGCGTTGTTGGCGAGCTCGGGAGGTAATGCTGTTTGAAGGGACGGCATAATCGCTGCGATTTCCCCTGTAAAAATGAAATTGAATAAATATAGCGACAATCCCACCAAAATAAACAACAACATCAACAAAAATACCTTAATTGAGCTGCAGCGGCAGAACGGAAGCAAGGAAGAGTGGCTGGAGGTGGTGAAGGGATCGATTCTGGCGAACTGAGAAGTGAAGTGAAAAGGAAACCTAGAGACCTTTTAGCTTTATAAATTGTTCCAAATTTTGGTTTTTTAAGTTCTATCCTAAATTATAAGAAATCTGGCCGTCCCATTCTCGACTATTATTTTTAATAAATTGTAACTTGATTTCACCGGTCCGGAAAGATATGAAAGAAATTTGATGTTTGTGTCAAATGTTTATTGGAATCAAATTATAATTTATTAAAAAATAATAGTTGAGGATGCAATATCGACTTTTTATAATTCGCGATGAAAACTTCAAAAATATAGTGTAAGGTGATCAAAATATTTATTCCAAAATTTATTGGATAGCTTTTAAATATTACTTTCCGCATAATGAATAGTCTAATTAAATTGGATAAGGGGCATTTTATGATTTTAATTTCCGAAGTATGTGTTTGTTTTTTGGTCAGCCAAAGTATATGATTAACATTGCTTTGACTCCTTCCAACATCTTAATTAGGCAATTTGCCAATCTCAATTTTACATTCCTTCCGTAGTACTTTGGGAAAAAAATACAGGAAGTAAAATATTACAAAAATTTATTTGTATATAACAAAATTATAAGCAACAAATCTTGGGCTGAAGTAAGAATGGTATAGTTAAGATTCTTTTTTCAATTAAAAACCGGATCATTTGTTCAATCGGACCCTAATTATACTATCATATCTACATACACAAGTATCATGAATCCGAAGAATAAAAGCCTTACGAGTTATGACTATCATAGCTCTCAGCCAGGGGAGGCTGTTGTAATTATCTGAAAGCTTGAAGGGTCCTCTCTATAATTTCCGCAAGATGATGGAAATTTTTTGATGTAAGCAGGGGTGACTTCTTGTTCAACCATTAACAGTGTCACTAAATTTAATCTTAAATATATCTTTGTGCTGAAGAAATGAAAGGTGTTTAGACTTGTCCAGAAGAGAAATGTAAAGTGACGTTTTTTTTCCTTCAAATCTGAAAACTCAATCCAACAGAAGAAGCTAAAATAGCGGAATTGAAGTGGCCAGCAGGTTTATGCTACCACTTCTTGCTTTACCTCACAACATACATCTAATCCATCTGTAAGAGACCAAATTATGCCAGAATGTCTGTAAGTTGATGCCTCAATCAAGAGCAAAGGCTTCAGTTGATTTATCTGAACTTGCATATGCCTCGTGGTGAGCTTCTCAAAAGAGTTTGCAACTGAAACTACAATCATAACACCCCTTCTTCAACATCAACATCAGAGGCTGCCTCTGTTTCGGCATCATGATGCACTTTGGAAACATTAGCAGTCATCATCTGCTGTTCTTGCTCAAGATCATACGCCTTGTCACTCATACCTTCCTTTCTATATGCATCCATCATTATGGAGTATGTTGTGGAATCCGGCTTGCATTTTTTATCTTTCATTCTCTTGAAAACTCTCTCCATCTCCATTAAGTCCTCCGCCCTTGAGCAAGCATATATAACTGCATTAAAAAATGAGGTATTCTCGGGTATCTCCAATTTTCCAGCCAATTGAACCATGCTGATGACTTTATGAAAGAGACCAGCATTCGCATACCCTCTGATCAGACAACACAAAGTCTTGGTGTCTGCCTTTATTCCCTCAGCATGCATCTGATCAAATGCGTACTCCATGTGTTTTGCATCACCAGCATCTGAAAACGCCTCTATTACATTGTTGTAAGTTGAGGTAGTCCAGGGAAACGACAACCTGCGCATGTATTCCATCACAGACGACATCTTGTCGTACATCCTTTTCTTCCCATAAGCACCAATCAGAATGTTGAAGGTGCGCGTTTCTGGCTCAATTCCAAAATCTCTAAATTTTTCGTACCATCTTTCCATCGTTTCAATCTGACCCTCATTACCAAACAAGCTAATAATGGTATTCATTGTCCACACATCAGGCGGGCTCATTGTACTGTCGAGCATTTTAGATAGAATCTTCTCCATTTCTTCGTATTTTCCAGCCTTTCCATAACCACTCAACACTGTATTTTGAGTAACAGTGTTTGGAGTAATTAATCGTTCGTCCATTTGATCATAGAGGGACTCAACTAGTTCAAAACGACCAACATCAGCACAGGCCTTTATTAGTATACTGTAGGTGTAGACATCCGGCTGGCAATTAGGAAGAGATTTCATTTGCTCAAGAATCGAGAAAGCTTTATCAACCAGATTGCTCCTGCAACATGCACCAAGCAAAGCTGTATATAATTGTGGGGTTGGTTCCAATCCTTCTTCAAGCATTTCATCAAACAGTTGACAGGCTTGTCCAGGTTGTCCACATCTCCCAAGAAGGACAAGAAGTTTCATATAAGTCCCTTCTTTTGGTTGGTAAAAAGGCTGCACCTTTAGCATCTCAAATACCTAAAAATTCAATCTTCGCATTAAGTTCATGATATTACGAAAATGAAACAAGGTCCCACAAGCAAGACAATCACAATTACAATTACCAAAATGACTCAGTGAACAATAGACACAAATGTCAAAACGAGAATTTGATGAAATTAACAGATTACCTCAAGAACCCGTTGCCACTGCTTTTTATCAATGGCTTCCGAGAGAGCTTCAGTGACTGTATTGGCCCATCCCTTGGCATTATTCTTCTTGTCCAGCTTTTTCTTTATGTTCTTCATTGGAGACCTCTTCTTATTAATGCTGGAGAATTTCGGAGTTGAGGTTTCGATGACGCCAGGATATTCACCTATTTTCCAGTGCTTTTTCTTGGGCGAGTTCAATGTTGATGGTGACGAAGAAGAGGCGGCGGTGAAGATAATGAGGCGGCGAAGTGGTTGGGGAACGGCGGTGGTTTTGGTGGGGAGAGGAGATGGAATGAAGGAGGAACAAAGAGAAAGCTGAAATGTTGTCACCATTCGCGCTTCACTGAATTGCTTACTGCACTTTCTTGTTGGTGTTGTGTGTTACTATGATGTAGAGGGGATGATGCAACTGCTGGAAGTCCAAAATGCTCTTAAGGAAATAAATCTTGGATAGCAATTATGAAAAGAAGATCTTCATAAGATAGAGACATAAATCTTGTATGCGGGTGTATTAAAGCTTACGTTTTATTATAATCTAAAGCAACACAATCCTCCGAGCCACACATTTCATTACTATCTAAATGACAGTCCTTTGGCTCACTCATCTCCCCTTGGCAACTTAGATCGTAAATTACACTAATCAGGTAAAGCTAATCTCCTAGAAAACTTAAAATCATCACCTTCAATAGTAACCTTAATCCATTACTTTTGTTTTCAAAGTGATGATTTGTTTACAATGATTAATTTGTCACACAAGGCCTATCAATTTCAATACAATATAAGCCACCTGATAATCTCCCAATTAATTTGACACACAAATCCTTAAAGGCCTATCAATTTGAATTACAAGCCAACTGATAAAGTACGAGTGTCCAGCAACAGATAAAACCCCCTAAAGTTAGAATATTTTTCCAACACGAAACAATTTCTAGAACACATCATTATGCAACTCTTTTTCCCACAATTCCAATCCATGAATAATTCGAAAAAACAGAGTGACCATAACGAACCTAAAAAATCACAAGAATAGCAAAGATGGGGGTTACCTTGGTAGGATCGACTTTTTGGAAGTTCTTGACAACAGTAGGTGACCTCCGATTTGTCGAGGAACTCCGTCGGATAAGTGGCGCCGATGAGCTGCGTGGAGAAAATTATTTGAAGAGGAAGGAGGTGAAATTTACAGATGTAGGGCGGTGGGGACTGAGCGCGAGAACGGGAGGTGGATGACTCACTTCTCCTCAGGGTGGATGACTGTAAGGATAAATGAAAGAAAAAACGAACCTCAGGCGGGATGGGGGATGGAGGATGGAGGATTGAATGTGTGCGTGTTTCTTTTCTTTTTACATTCTCTTTGCTTTTTCTTTTTTCCTTTCTTATTATTTTTCTTCTATACATAGTTTCCCTAGAATCTAATATTTAATATATAAATAATTTATCGGATTCAGATTGTATAATTCCATTCCCGATTCATTTAATTCGGATTTTAAACATTTATAATCGGATATGATCCACCGAATCTTTTTTTCATTTTTTCAAATAAATATGCCAAGGACTGGATTTCGATCGAATTCGAATTAAAATCCAACTCATTGACAGTCTAAGTAAATAAAAAGTTAAAAACTTAGGCCTCATTTACTTGGTTGGAGAAACTATAATAATAATAATAATAATAATTAGAAAATGGTGGCCCCATGCCTTGGCACGGGTTCAATACTAGTTAAATATTATATTAATGAACTATTAGTATAAATATAATTATACGTTATATTATTATAATTTTAAAAGGAAAATTTTGATGTTATTTTTTAGTTGTTATTAAATATAGATGTCTACTAATTACTTCTTAATTTTTTGATTAATATTATATTGTTAATAAAATATATATAAATTTTTAGTTATTTTCAATTTTAACTAAATCCAACTATTAATTATTTTAAATAAATGCAATCTTATATATATTTATTTTGGTTCATTTTATATATTTTTAATTAAATGCAATATTGAAGAACATTTTATTAATTACCCTATATACAGAAGAGATGTGTTGTACGGTTTCGTCGTCCAGTTGCACATTTATGCAAAACATGGGATTATTCCTCTTTCATGCCAAACGCGTCTTCCTATTTCTTCTTTTCTCCCTACGTTGTTCTTATCAATTCTTCTCTTTTCCTGTGTTTGTTGAAGTTTTGCCGCCCTCTTCGCGAGCAATTGTGGGAACCGGGAAAACCATGACGATTGCTATTTTTGTTATTCGGGTTTTGCTTTTATCGTGTTTTTTCTGACTCCAAGTATACGCACCCTATTTCTGACTCCTGCGAAGAATAAATGAAAATATAGGTTTATTGTTCGTGAGTGGGGTTATTGTGTTGCGAGTTTTCCCCTAATTGCCTATATTTATTGAGATACGGGTGGCTGCTGAATAGTGAATATCCTTCATCTTGTCCATTGTAATGCACCTTGTAGCTTATTGGGATTTGGGAGACCATAAAATGTTTTCTGGTCCTGGGAAATCATCAGTTTTGTTCGTTTCCTTTACTTTAAATTTCCTAAGAATTCGATATTAGAGTTCCTACACTAGGGTAAGCCTGCATGATACTGGGAACTCAAAGTTTTTTGATGTTTTGCCAATTTGCGTGTCTGGTTTCTGCATCTGCTTGAATTTAGTCGGGTTTCTGTATATTTCACCTTTTTTTGCTGGAAAGTTGTAAAAGTTGTTGCTTTAAGTTTTGAAGTGTGTTTACTCTTTACAAAAGTCTCCACAAAGAATGCTCAATGAGAATAACATTCATAACTTGGTTATAATTTATTGTTTATGAACTTAATCTAATAGGGTATGAGATGTAATTGAGAAGCAAAGGGTAATTGAATAGCACTTCCATTTCGGGTTTTCTGATCAAACAAAGTTTAAAGAGTTGTTGATGATTATGGAAGTTTGAAAAAGTTGGTAACTGTGCTATTTCATAAGTATTCAACTATAATTAACTGTAATTATAAATATGTTTCTCTCCCACTTAAAGAGTGTCTGCATTTGGATCTGGTAATTCTAAAACGCTTTGCTGTTAAACCAAAACTGTTATTGCTTAACCTCTAGCTTCCTCACAATCATACTGTTTTGCAGATTTATTATATGCAATCAATCTGATTTAGCTTCAGAATGTGCAATCCTCATGATAATGTCTGTTCCTAAAAGAATTCAGTTTTACGATCTTCATCCCTGAGGCACTGGCACTTAAATGAAGGTAAAATTTGATAGCTCAGTTGTCTGGATATATTCTAATGATTTACATAATTCCTTTTAAACTTTAGTTATGAATGCAGTTTAAATTATTTGTTTCTTCTAATTTCTGTAAGAGAAGTAATAGTTGAGAAACTGTAACTGTGGTCTCATACAAGATGGATAGAATTGTTAGCTAATGATTTATTACTTGTTGTATGGACATAAGTATATCAAACTTAGATTTTTTTTTTCCAGCTGAATGATATATTACGTTACTGGAATGAAAAGGAGAGGAGGAACCATGATTTCACTTTGATGATGAAAGTGATGGGACTGTGGAGCCATGTCATCAATATGTTTAATTTAATTAATTACAATAAATTTCTAAAGCAGCACTATACTTTCTTATTCTACATGTAAGTTAGTTTCGATATGTGAAAGTAAGCGAATAAGCAAGTTCTTTTACAAGTTCAGTCTGTTCTATAACTTAGCTGATGACATTGGAATAGGGATGAACTGAAGACAGAAAAGATCAATTGGGTTGTCTTTTATGGATTCTAGAGCATCAAACTAAATTGTTTAATTGTCGGATCAACCATATACTTAGGTTGCTGATGCCTTCTACTTTTAGTTTACTACTCATTTTTAGCCAATTATAGGATGATTTGTGCAATTGTAATTGTTTGTATTTTTCCAATTGTTTTATGCTTTTAATCTTCTATATTCTTATACAAGGTAATGGCATTTGTTTCAAATTCAACCTCTTTTTTAGATCTGTTAACTGCTGCTTTAGAATTGGTTTCATTGTGCTATTGCCCAGGAGACGCCGGTTGCCTGAATTTTGTACAAGTTAGTATTTAATTGTAATGAATTATCACTGTTGCTCATTTTAGTCATGTCTATGTGTTGTGTTTTGTCATATTTCAGAACCTAGGAGGGGTAGTCAATGTAATATTAGCAGAAACTATAGGTGTAGCCGTGTAGTTTTTGTAACGTGAGAAACTCCAGGGATAAATTCTTTATATGTGATCCAGATAATCATTGGGAATGGGTAAGGGAAAAGAAGTAAATGCTTCTTTTCTAATAAGTTATTTATTGGAGAAGAATAATGCACTCATTGAAAACAACATTCCTAGACATGATAATTTTTTGTGAGGTGAGGTCAAAAACTTAATAGGTCTTTTGATCTTTATTTTATCCCAAAAATACAAACTTAAGAGATTGAGGTGTGAATTTATTCTTTTGATGCAAGGTGTTATAAGATAGTACCTACCAGGAGTGAAGTGGACAAATTATAAGAATTATGGGATAAATCATAATAATTTAAAGGTGATGTAAGAATGAATTGGAGAAATACTAAAGTTTAGTTATCATTTGAAAGTTGTCAATATTACATGAGATAATAAAATATATTACATGATATAATGCAGATCATAAAGCTGTCAATTTATCTATGATTTTATGATTCTTGGTTTCGCCATTCATGTTTTGTCGACCTATTAGAGATGGTTGTTTTGCTTGATTGGATCAATTGCTCCAGAATTTTCTGATAGCTTTTTGATTTTTGTCTAAAATTTCGACCTTTTCTGATGATCAATTGATTTTCTTAAAATTGCCAAGGCACATAATTTCTAGAACATGATGGAAAGGCAAGAGTGTTGAATGCATAGGCCACTTCAATTTACTGAATAAACTGTTTTGTTTCATTGATCAATGACATCTATTTTTGTGGTTCTTTATTTGAATTGGGGAAGTAATAATATGTTATTAAACAACTATCAGGCTATCAACACTGTATATGGGATCGGTTATGAGATTATTGTTAGCAGTATTGAATAGTTTGGCTTAACAAGATAATTTGTTTGGGATCATTGATGAGATGAGACTATTGTTGGTGATTGGTCTAGAGACACTTGGAACAGAGTAACTGGATTTTTTTTAGCCTCTGGGTTTTGTGTGGAAGGGGTTCTTGTCTAAGTTACTGTAAAAAGAGGATTCATGTCATTAACTTGCATCTAAGTTGAGTTAAGCTCAAATAGTTGAAGACGATTTCCCCTTCCATCCACAAATGTCTCCTCCACGCCTCCGCGTCTTTCCCAGATGTCTCTACCCTTTTTTCACATATCTTGCAATAAAGGTTAAAGAAATATTTTTAAGATATGATGGGTTGTGGGATCGCATTTCATTGTTAGTTAAAAACAGCCATCAATACTGATGGGGACTGATGTATCTTCGAAACTCATCTTCCTTTTGGACGGTGAAAGTTACTAATTTAATTCACCCTATTTTTGTCTTGTTTTAACACTCAAAATGTACCGAACCGACCTAAATTTATCTTACTAAGCAGCTAAATAATACTTTTAATTCTTGATTTACTGTCAAGTGAACTAAATTAGCCCAATGTGATTTTTATGTTTATGTGTTCCTATCATATACCATTGGTATTGGTTGTGCTGCAGTTGTTCTTAATGTATCTTTTGGGACCTGTTACATATAAATTCATATTTGAGAACATAAACATACTTTTTATTTCATTCTTCTGTTTTAGAAGACTGAGAAATTTCTTACGTGGTCCTTCAAATATTAAATTTTTTTTTTTTGTTTGTGTTACAGGCTTCACTGGTGTTGGTGATCCATACGAGTCACCATTAAAAGCTGAGGTATGTTTTTGTTCTAGGCAACCAGAAACCTTACTTCAACTCGTTCATGTGTGTTACATCTTGTTCTATTAGCTTGTATAAACATGTGCCATTATTTCAAGTTATTAATAAACTACGGCAAAACATTTTATCTTGAAAAAGGGAAAAAAACGAAGACTATTACTGAAACATGATGGTCTTCTTTTAGAAAAATCTCACCCCATTATCTTCTTAGAAATACTTCCTATTATCTTTTACATTTTCGCTTTCATAATCTTCTGAGCCCTTCACTTCCCCAGATTGTATTGCAGCAAAGCGATGAGATATGTGATTCTCCAACAGTTCTGGCTGAAAAAGTCATTTTGTTCTAGGAAAAAAAAGGTTACCTGAAGGCATAATCTACAAAATGCAAGTTCTGTGCTGTCACCTCTTGTGCATTATATCTAGATTTTAGTTGTTTTAACTGACTAAAGTACATACGGTAATTAGTCAGTTTGTTGTGATCATATGAAGCCTGTAGTTGATTGATCAATCAACTGCAGAACAATAACTCGATACGCCCTTGGTATGGCTGTTGAAAATCAAATAAACCGGTGTTGTATAGGATAATGAATCCGTAGTTCATCTGAAGGGGTGAAAAATATGAGATTAAACTCATGCTGACTGTACTGTATGTCTTTTTCTTTGGATAGAGTATATGTGTATTGATTGTACAGTACTGAGATAAATTTAATGATATCTTGATATTATACTTTTTCGAACATTTATATCCATGACCATACATTATTACCGCGCATTGCGCGGTCATTAAACTAGTGTAGTTATAATGGGCTACTTGCTAGTTATTAATTACTATTAGTCAATTTTGTTTATGTCCAAT
>JBBMKE010000011.1:5064452-5090460 GCA_037834125.1 Lippia alba | reverse complement strand
TCGGCTCCCGTTGGATGGTATTCTAACAGAAATTTAACCATCAGCCTGCTATTTCTCCTGACAGCTCTATGAAGAAGTCCGATATCCATCAAAGCATCCAAACTCGAGCAGTGTTGTCCCACATCCACAATACCGTCAAATAAAGTACTTAAAAGCTTTTCTACCACAGCACACCAATTTTGATCAATGGCAAACTCGATAAGCCATCTAAACCGTTTGAAAGGGAATTGATCCACATCACCGGCACCGCTGCTTCTTCCTAATCTAAATATCAACTGACTTTTATGGAGAAGCCATCCCATTTCATGTACAAACTCCAAAGCTTGCTTCCTAGCTTCAACTTCATTAGTATCTCCATTTTCTGCTTCAATAATGCTTTCAAGATTACAAATTTCAGAACAGACATCCTCCTCTGCAACTATGAAAGGGAAGAAGCTGCTTTCCAGGTCAAGGTCTTCAACCTAATACCAGTAATTAAAAAGATGGTGATTAATTTCACAAACAAGATAGAAAATGGTTCGCGAGAAAAAAGAGAAACACCTCAATAAATCCCCTTCCAGCAATGTTGGGTATAACACATGAGAAGCTAAGGAACTGAATGTCTTCATGTTGCCGGATAAATGAATCAGCACAACTTTCCCGAATGAGGTACTCCCCTTCTAGGGCACATAGTAACCTGAGAAAAATGCAAAAAAGCCGTATCAAATAAGAAAATTCATCAAGAGACTACATAATGTCAAAGCAAGAGTAAGTACCTTGAAGTAGAAAGAGAGAGATTGAAGCCTTTTACTACGAAGCGAACATCCTCTGAGTGAGAAACAGCAACTGGCGAGATGCTTGATATCCTACATCTTTCATGGCCTTTCAGAGGTAAGGGCGTGTCGAGCACAACCTCACCTGCAGAAACAGGCATCTTCAAGAGTGATTCTTTTCATTTTTTTCGTAAGTGAAAAATATGGAAGAATAGTTGAACAAATTATAGAGAGGATATATGAACTTTACCGTTATATACAAATGCAGCTCGATGGCTTAATCGGGCATATATCCATCCTGTTCTCCAAAATGAATCAGTGGATGACTCGACCAGCATCCTCAAACTAGCATTTAAATTACAGTACAGCTGCAACCAAAATTTATATTAAGATTCATGAGAAATTTATGGCTTGAATGATGCTTTTCGTATTCTGTGCTGAAGAAAAACACACCCCTTCCCAAGAGGACTGATCCATGCATGCATATATTGTTAGCACGAGACAACCAGGTCGGATGTAGCTTTCTATGTCTGTAGGGCTACTGGATAACCAATCAAGAATCTGAAAATTGTAGTAAAAATTAGATTTTCAAACCATAAATGAACAAACAAAAGACGATAGAAAAGATATTGATCTCAAAGCAGAAAATTGGATACCTGTTTCCGAAGAACAAGTGGGAAACCACTTGGATCTTTCCCAAAAAGTTTAAAAACAATTCGATCTGTACGACTCTGCAAATTAAACAAATATTAAGTTGAAATTTGTTCCTAAAAAGGAGCAATAGCATGATGAAAGATGAGTTCGTACCTGTTCCTCAGCAATGGATGTAGACGGTGACGGCTTCTGTATGGAACCCGAATCCCCTCTATTCTGTGGTGTTCTAAACTGTTGAGAATCTTTACATAAGCATAATGGGACAGCGTTAGAAGCATTCCCTATATTTTGAAGGGCAACATTATCCTGCAGATCATCCATGCAGTCTTGAGAGCAATCATAAGCATTGTTTAGGTCAATATTACTCATCTTAACCCTTCTGAGTGCAGTATCTGAAGTACTCTCTTCGATTGAGTTGCTTGGTTGTGGCAGAAAAGGCGAGGCAGAGGCGATATGCATGACAGCATTATCAATGACTCTAGTCGTTTCTGACAAGTCAGATGAAGGAATTGTCACAGCTGCCTCAGCAACCCTAATAAACTCCTGCAATGAAACGAATCAGAAGAGAAACCAAACACGGAATTCACGAGGCTTAGCACTTAGGTTTGTACTTAGTACCTCAGCTGCAGTATGAGAAGATGTACCCGCATTCTGCAAGTCCTGAGATACAAACGGCAGTCCTAGATGATTTCCATCACTAGGTGAACATGAACCAACAAGACTTGCAAGATTTCTTAGTAGATGAGACAGCATATCCTGATCATTCGTTTGATCCGAGCTACTGGCTACAAGAAATGATTAAACTTAAGAGCATCCAACAGTAAAGTGCTGAATATAAAAGGTTGCAGTGATATAGCTACTTACAGTGTGAATTGGAAAGTACCCTTAGCAAATTGATCAATAAATAATTAATACCCTGCTCATCATTCACGTTGGTTGCACTAACTACATTCTCAGGATGAGTTTTCCTTCTCCTTTTGTTATGCCCTGCCAGACGCCTGCGACAACTTCGCTTCCCTTCATCAAACTCTTGAAGAACATGAAACCTGATGAACAAACCCATATTAAATCCATCTTGTTTCCCAGTTACTTCACGAAATAACAGGTAATAAAAAGTGAATCACATTGACCTAAGCAGTGCTCTCAAAAAAATCAAAATCAAGAACTGACCTGCTGCACTGCTGACAAAAGCGCTGCAAAACGTTTCCCACTAAAGCGCTGGTAGCCTTCGAATGCACGTCACACACTTTATGGCGCCGGTGATAGTCTTTAGCATTGCTCAAATCAGCTTTACAATCCTCCACTTGACAAAGAGAGGAGGACACGGAAATTTTGGTCTTCTTCCCCCTCTTATCTCCCTCTTTCTCCGTTTCCACGACACCCAGCTTCAAATTAAGTGATCCACCACCCTCTTCATTTACCTCAACATACCTCCTTTTCTCCAAATCCATCTTCCTCTCATCTGAACCCGAAGATAAACCATTCAAAACGGGCAACAACTGCGTGCTAGGTTCCGAGTTCAACGGAGCAGCCATAAACAGATCACCATCCCATCTCCACTCATTTAAATCCCATTCCACACTCTTTTTCTCCATCACCTTCAAATCCTACACCATACACTAAATTACACTACTTTCCACCAAACTTTACTTCCAAATAACCACAAAACCGGAATTGGCAATGGATTCAGAATTCCAAAAATTTCACAAGATAGAAATATAAAGCTTGTATCTTTCTACAAACTAATAATCACCTTTCAATGAAGCCTAGAAACGCACATTGACAAGCTCATGGACCCAAACAAGACCAACCCACATGCCGAAACACCTCTAATTTTGTATAAGCTTGAGTACGAGTGATGTACACCATAGCCACCTAACTCTTTCACCCAAAAAGACTGTACCTTTGATCAAAGAAATAATCAAGAAACCACTATTTATCTGCCTTACCGTACATAAAAGAGTTTTCTTCACTAAATGTACTTATCAAGAAGAGACTGAAGTTGTGGAGAGAATAAAAGTGGAGTTATACTCATGAGTATGACTCGATCTAAGGCGACTGAAATAGTCTCCGATGATTTAGAACACGGAGGAGAAAAGAGAAAATCTGTTAACTGAAAAGTTTTTGAGGATATTAAGGTTCTTGAATTAAAAAAAGATAAATATTATTAATTAGTGAACATATGCAGACAACAAAGAGTCCGTGCTCATAACAACTAACAGTGTAAATGCGGAAACTTGAAACAGCTGCTTTTTACTTTAAACTATTTTCCCGCAAGTTTCTCCGATTTGGTTTTGCATTTGAATCATTCTATAGATTAGGTTAAATATTTCAAGATTTTAGCAGATATATGATCATATATCTTTTTCAAGATTAGTTGGTCCAATAAGGAAGTCCAAATTCTGACTAGTTAATAAAGCTTTGATTTGTCAAAGTTCTACAATATTGAGTCTACGGTTTGAAAAAGACTTGCATCCTTCTTTATGTTATATATTGGTGAAAATATATTTGTAACAAATTAACAATTATTGATTCTATTTGATTACAATAAATTTTATAAGATATGGGCTTCCAGTTACCATAGACTATAGTCCATAGAGGTAAGCGATCAAAAGTCACGTCATTGACATTTGACACTTCAAGAATCAATTGAAAATAATGCAATGCGTGCCTAAAACAAAACAAGTTATATATAAAGTTAAAAAATAAGGATATGTAACAACCACGTTCATCATTTGCATACATACGTGGCATGTCCACGTACACAAACCATTTTTGTTTAACACCAGCACGATCAAGTGGTTATAAGAATTTGAACTCGAAATATTATTTTCAAGAAACAACTCTCGAACCACTTATTAACATTTGTTGGCCTATGTACACAAATCATGATAACAATTAACAATGTAAGCCTTTAAATGAAATAAAAGATTAACAAGAATCAATAACAAGTGACGACTATAGTTACATTAAAACGTTTTACAATGTGGGCTGGTCTAATAATTTGTCCATAGCTTGACCTGGACCGAGTCTTCACTCTTCAAGCCCAGTGCAGAATTAGGCCTCTGTTATAATGTCTATTTCTAGCCCAAAAAAAATTGATGAGATTATTATTATCATTATTATTTTATTCATAGAAAAATGATTGATATGATTGGGACAGATGGATAAACTCCATAAACCAGCCAGTTCCAGTTTCAGGTCTTAATCAATTGTTAAATTAAACCTTTTTATCTTTTCGTTAAGCTTAAATTAAAAGATTGGGCCCCATAAGGTCCAATTTTATTATTACTATACATTGCTTAACTAACCTCCATGTGATACCAAATTAAATTAATACACCTTAACTTAATACAACATATAAAACAATGTTCTAATTTCTATCCGAATGGTGTAAAATACACGCAAATATGGAACCAACCATGTAAATTTGCACATATTATACTATAATATACACACATCTCATTCTTCAATATATAAAGATGTCATTTTTCAATCGATCGAACGAAAAAAGGACCTTTACTATCTTTTATTTTTCGTAAACTTTTTTTTTATAAGTAGTGTATTAAATAAGACAAAGTTATGAAGCAAAATGTGAACAGAATTAGGAACACGTGTATTCAATGAAGCAATTTCCAAGAAAGAGTTGAAGATCATCTTTCACTTACACATTATTATATTATTCATTTATTACCAATTTCTCGTAATATTATGCTTATGTTTTAATTAATACAGATTTCATTATACAGTGCAGCTGCAGAATGGTCAAAGAGAGAGACAGCTCAACTAGGCAAACTACTAAATTCTCTCCTCCTTCCTTCATTTGCATGATTTTCCAGCAACTATAATCCACGCGCTTTGCCCTTTTCCTTAAAAAAAGTCTTTGGTTCGATCCTCCTCTTCTATATTAGCATTATCATCACTAGGAATTGAGATAAAACTCTTGCTTGCTGCTTCTATAAAGTTTTCTCAACCATTTTCGGCAGTTACTCTTTCAAAGAGACAAGAAAGGTGAGACCTTTCTCAAAATTTTTGCTTCTTGTGCTTTGTTATCAAGTTATTATATGGGGTGGGTTCTGTTTCTTTTTCATGATCGTATTTTTGTTCTGGGTTTCTGAATTTGTGTCTTTCAGAGGTGATTAACCCTGAAAAGTTCGAGCTTTTCTGTATTTTCTATATCATAGGAATTGTGTATTTCCCTGTTTCGTGTAATTTGGTGCTGTTTGATATGTGTGTTTATATGACTGATCTATAGCAGTTATAGGTTTATTGTTAGGGGGCTTTAAAGTGGTGGATCGAATATGTTGTGATTTTAACTGCTTTTTAGGTAAATATTTCATTGAAATTTGCCAAGTCAGGTATACTATTGCCCTGTTGAATATCAAAATTCAGAATTAAGGCATGCTTTGTTTGACTCGGTCGTTTTGCCGAAAAATAATGGAAGAGGAGAGGATGATATAGAAGAAATTTGGTTCCTCTTTCAGTTTAAGCTTGTTATTACGTCGTCTTTTGCATTGGACTTATTTATGGAAGTTAAGTGAAGAAATACAGCATAAGCAGCAAGTTTTGATTGTGAAAAGATATTCCGTTGCGTGCTGGCATTTAAAGCAGCAGAATACACCACTGGTGTGACAGAATATGACTTGCTTCTTGAATGTTTATTTCTTTGTCTTTTTTTGTGTGATGTAGAAACACGGTTTAAAGCATATTGCTTATAGTGCTCCTTATTTCTTGAGGGTGGTCCTTTCTCTTCCCCTTCTTAAATCCTTGGTGCCTAATGGTGTTATTCTTGTGTTCTGCATCTCCAGATAATCTTTAGGATCGCAAACCATGAGTTGCTTCGGTTGTTGTGAGGATGATGATATGCAAAAGGCTGCTGGCAATGGTCCTTACATGACAACCCACGCTGCAGGTGAGGTTTATATTCTCAATTGTGCTTTTTATTATCAAATTTTAACCAGATTGCTTTATGATCGGTTGAATATGTGGGAGAAACCTTAATGGATATAACCTAGTTACATTTGAAATGTCATTTAGGCTGTCAAAACTGATTGATTATTTCTTCTCATGCTATACAATGAAGAAATTGAAGAGATTCCGTCACTTCTAATTAATAAAGAAGTAATTGCTCTTGGGCATACTTGTTGGTCATAAGTCATAGAGCAATTGATATTGTTTTAGCTGAGGCCTAAGCACCACGTATTGCTGATGAATTGTAAGGATGTTTTCTGCAGGTAATCCTGCAGGCCATCGTGCCACAGAAACAGCACAAAAGGAAAAACAAGCTGTTGCTATGCAGCCGATCGCTGTCCCTGCTATTCCAGTAGATGAACTAAAGGACATTACTGATAATTTTGGATCAAAGTCTTTGATTGGTGAGGGATCCTATGGAAGGGTGTACCATGGGGTTTTAAAAAGTGGACAAGCTGCAGCTGTTAAAAAATTAGACTCTAGCAAGCAACCAGATCAAGAATTTTTAGCACAGGTTAGGCCATATTACCATGCTTTGTTGACATACCTTCTCAGAGTATAAGTTTCCATCTGGATGTGTTCTTTATAAATTATATATGTGCTTTTTCAGGTGTCAATGGTGTCAAGATTGAAGCATGAAAATGTGGTTGAGCTACTTGGTTATTGTGTTGATGGAGGTCTTCGGTTATTGACTTATGAGTATGCTCCAAATGGGTCCCTCCATGACATTCTTCATGGTGAGTTGGCCTTAATTATTTTAGTGACGCCACTCTTCCTTTTGCCTGTAGTAAATGTTTTTCTTGCATAGTTTACGGTAGTTACACTAAATAATGGTGTGTTGTTGGTGCTGTGAAGGCTTGAAATGGTTCTTGACATCTTGTGCCTATCTGATTGTCATTATAATGGGTCTTCGATTAATTAATTGTTTGGGATGTGCGGCAATTTATTCGACATGCTCTACTTCCGTTAAGATTTGGCCGGAGCCTTCAAGATTTGATGTGATGTTTATCGGTTCAAATCAAAACCACTAACGTGGAAAGCAATCTGGATATCCTGATTCCTGCATATTGTTACCAATCATTTGCGCAGCCAAGATTTTATATTGCTGTCCATTCCATGATAAATTATTCATTATATTCACTATTTCACCTTCATGTTCTTATATCATTACAGATTTTATTAGACTAGTTACGGTATGCAACTAATCTTAACTGTTAATATATGTAGGAAGAAAAGGTGTGAAAGGGTCACAACCAGGTCCAGTTCTGTCTTGGGCCCAAAGAGTTAAAATTGCTGTTGGTGCTGCAAGAGGACTAGAGTACTTGCACGAGAAGGCGCAGCCCCATATCATCCACCGTGACATCAAGTCAAGCAACGTTTTACTTTTCGATGATGATGTTGCCAAGATTGCTGATTTTGATTTATCTAATCAAGCACCTGACATGGCTGCTCGTCTTCATTCCACTCGTGTTCTCGGGACTTTTGGTTACCATGCTCCTGAGTATGCTCTTTTCTGAGTCTTTCCTGAAGAAATAAACTCCTATTTTGTGGCTGAACTGTGTTTTCCTTCGGGTTGTACTTGTAGATACGCGATGACTGGTCAGCTAAGTTCAAAGAGTGATGTTTACAGCTTTGGCGTGGTACTCTTAGAACTCTTAACTGGTCGTAAGCCAGTTGATCATACACTGCCAAGGGGACAGCAAAGTCTTGTCACTTGGGTCGGTATACATATGTTAAAATTGTACTGCTTGTTTGATATTTCCATGTGCGTGCAACTGATTAACGAGCTCCACTGGTATTTCAGGCTACACCAAAGCTGAGCGAAGACAAGGTAAAGCAGTGCGTTGATGCTAGACTTGGTGGAGAATACCCTCCTAAGGCTGTTGCAAAGGTAAATAATATTTGTGTTGATAGTTCAAACTGAATTTGATGCTGTGCTGTTTATACTAACGTGGGGTTCAATACAGATGGCTGCAGTTGCTGCGCTGTGCGTGCAATACGAAGCTGATTTTCGCCCAAACATGAGCATTGTAGTAAAAGCCCTTCAACCTCTGTTGAATACTCGATCTGGACCACCTGCCGAAACACCACACCTGTGAATTCCTTTTCTTTCCTTAAACCTCAATGCGTGCCGATTGGAAAGATGACTGGGTAGAGGGCTATTGTTTATCTGTTTATTGTGTTGAGGTTTTTGAATTCTTACATAAATGTTGAGTTTTTAAGATATTCGCGTATGCTAGGAAACCGTAGAACAAAGTGTAGAATACTCCGCCATTCTTTTGTGGGCATAGCCTGGTTGCTGAATTTGTGTAAAAATTACTTTTGAATTATTTTATCCTATTGTTTGTATTCCTCTAAAAAACTAACCGTTCTGCAATAACAACGGTAATAGGATGGTTTATAATAAGCTTCATATGAAATGAAAAAATAGTTTTGTGTCCGAAGAATATGATGCAGCAGTTCATTCAATTTTATGCGTGAATTCTCTATGATTAAAGATACTCAGTCTTTGGCACCTATATGTTAGTTTTACTTATTTTAGTTGAAAGTTCTGAAGAAACTCTTCTCTACAACTTGAAAATTATGTCATGGGAAAGTAATTTCAACCAACTAACCCAACAAGATCAAGAAATTCGATTTCTTTGACTTTTTTTAAAATACTTTTACTAATTTCCTTTCATTTCTATTCTCTCTGATCACACACACACACACAAATGAACTGTTCAATAATGATAATAGATTTCCACAGCATTTCTGAAAGATTGATTAATCTGGGAGCTAATAAGAATGCCAATCTACCATCCTCCAACGAGAACATATATATTCAGAAAATTTCCAAGGAACAAAATGAGATTTTCATACTGAAATAATGGTTTTGATCACTTGAAATGCATGGACACCAAAAGGAGAAGCAAGAATCTGTACAAACTGTATAATGCCGTATTAACCATACAATATATCGCTTTTATGTATGTGCCCCCAGTTCATTCACATTTGAGGCATACAAATGTATCATATCATGTAAGAATCGCTATCGGTTTCCTACGTAGTAATTCTTCCTGTTCCAAGGGATCGCAACTCCTCAATATTTCTCCTGTTTCTCTTTTTGCCTTCTCCGGCCCTGAAGTTGTTCGATAGACAGACAACCAGCATGAGAGAGTGGTCGTAATGGTTTAAACCCGAATAACGAAATGGAAATATTACCTCTCTTGGTATAGGATATTCCTCAGATTCAAGCATTCGAGCTACTTGGCTCATGGTAGGCCTTTGTTCAGCATTTGGATCCACACACCTCAATGCAGTCAGAAGGGCTCGTTTAAGGGACGAAATAGATGGCCTCGTCTCCAGATTTGGGTCCACCACTTCTTCCGACCTTTTCGCTCCAACCATCATCTTAAGCCACTCGACAAGGTTTTTCTGTTACAGCATGCCATTTTAGAATCATGCAAAGTTTATATGCTAGTGCCATTTTCCACCAATCACGAATGAGCATATGCTTACGTACCTCATGGACGGGCCGACTGTCATCTACGGGATCTCTGCCAGTTATAGCTTCCAAAAGCACAACCCCAAAACTATAAACATCACTCTTCTCATTTAGGTAGCCACTGCTTGCATACTCGGGAGCTACGTATCTGTAGAAGTAACAAAAACATCAATAATCACTCTTTCTTGCTTACAAACTTACAGTTTTCAGTATCCAACACTCACCCAAATGTTCCCATAACTCTGGTGACAATATGACTCTTGCCAGCGCCAAGCAACTTGGCAAGCCCAAAATCAGATATTTTAGCATTGAAATCATCATCAATCAGTATATTGCTCGATTTAATGTCTCGATGAACAACTTTCGGCTCAATTGCATCATGCAGATATGCGAGACTGCAAGGAAAGTCATTTATAAGAAATGGAGAACGTGATAATGCAAATTTGGCAACAAATAGATATTTTCACTCACGCTTTAGCTGTGCCAAGCAGAATCTTCATACGTCCTTCCCACGTAAGGTGCCCGTGATGGGCCATAGCTCCATGAAGCCATTGCTCAAGATTGCCATTGTTAACATACTCATACACCAGCAACCTGAATTGAACAGTTTCAGATAAATGGAAATCATTCATGGTCCAATTTCTTACAGGACATATAGGATTAATACCTGTGAGTGCCTTCAATACAATAACCCAAAAGGCGAACCAAGTTCTTATGCCTGACGTGACCAATAGCCTCAACTTCCACCCGAAACTCCTTCTCTGCCTGTCCCCTGCATATGATCGAAGAGAATATAAGAACCATGCATCTGAGGATAACTTCTTACTCTCTATGAAAATAAGCAAGCAAAACTTACAAGTTATTTAGAAGCCTTTTCACTGCCACAACTGTACCATTAATCAGTTGACCGCGATAAACAATTCCGTATCCACCCTCTCCAATAACATTTTCCTTTGAAAACTTGTTTGTTGCAACTTCTAAATCCCTTAGAGTAAACCAATGACCCCAACCGAGGTGAGAGAGCTCGGGGAGACCAGCTAGAGGGGAAGTAACAGTCATAGGCTGATTTACAACCTGCTTTTCTTCGGATTCGATTGGGGACTCATATTTATCAACATAATTGAATGAACCATTGTCCTTTGTTTCATTCTCCTTCTTGAAATGCCCCAAAAGTTTATCGGAATCTTTTTCGCTGTGTTTATCATGGCCATTGAAGGAATCCTTCTGGTTGTTGGCTGAATTATGGTCTACCCTTATTTCTTTGATTTCTGTGGATACATTTGGAATCTGACTCAAGGGTAACACATCTTTTTTGTGGGTTTTCTTGCGTGCAAAACAACACCATAGCATCAAAAGAACAAGTACTAGGAAGATGCCAAGAAAGATTGTCACTAAAACCCACACCTTGAGATGAAAGATGTGAGTTCTCTTAGACAAATCAAAATTAAAACTGGAAGCCATTTTCCCAGCTCAATTCCCTGGTAGACAGATATAAGAAACTCAGAACAGGACAAGATACGTCTATTTGCATAATCCACTCTCACGCAATATCACTATTTCAGCAAGTCAAGAACAAAGTTTTCCATTTTACTTCCCAACAAATATATTGAGCAAACAAAGACACCATGAATGACAGAGAGAATAAACATAAGAAAGCTTAATAAACTGAAATTGAATGACTGAACAAGGTGGCATTAATCCTCTTTCAACCAAAAGTCATAATACAACCCAAGAATGTGAAAAAGATTCAAACTTTTTTACCTGGACACTGCACCAAAACTCCTTAGTGCTTGCTCAAGAAATCCAAAAGCCCAGATCTTGAAATCACAACATTGCCAAAATGAAACCTAGCTCTTCAATCAATCTAGTTAATAATTCTTGTAGAATAATATGAAGTGGGATGGCTTAAAAGTATAGCTTTAATAAAGGAAATGGCATAAAGAAAGGGTTGTATTGAAGGTGAAGCGAGGTGCAGAGAAACAGACTCCTCGCACATGGAAGTCTGTGAGGGGTAATAAGAAGGCATGGAGTTATCAGAGGTAGGTGATATGCTTTGCAAACTGTAATAAAAGTGTACAACAAGCATTGAAATTTTGCCTCCTGTATTGTTGTTGGATTAGCAAAATCAATCAGTGATCAGTCCCAAGAAAAAGAATAAGACTTTTCTTGGAGTTGACTGTGACTGTTGATCTGTTTGTCAGATTATAATAATAACAGTGGCAGTAAGTCAGTAACTTACCTTGTTTTTATTTTAATCCACTTCTAGAATGCTAGTCAAATACTAACAAATATAATAACACATATAAAACGCAATTATGATAGTTATGTGCTAATGACAAGCAATGATAGAGAGCTACAATTGAATTAAATACTGAGAGTTTTTGCAAGGGTCAAATGAACAGACCTGACAACTAACACACACAACACAAATCACAATGTGTTAGGTTAGGCAGAAAGTCTATTGTTATAAATCAAAACATTTTACATGCTGTGGATTAATTCAAAACCAATCTGGTCTAAATCAAGAAATCCCAATAATTTATTTTAGTAGTATTATTATAAGTGAAAAAGTAAGAGGGATGGTGGGCAGGGAAAGCAAGGAAACAGAGTTGGCAAAGACTCCAAGAATCAGTGAATTATTGGCTTAATTATTCTGGTGTTGGAAGACCAAATGTGTATGTTCCAATGTTGAACAACCAAACAATTAGTAAAACCAACTAAGCTGCCTGCAGTGCAGGAGGGGAATCAACAGCATCATTATAGTTTATAGTTTATACAATCTTCCATGTAATATCACAGTAATCCTAAGACAGAATATTCTGATCCAGACAGTATAAATATACAAATATTTAATGTATTGCCTTGGATAAATAATAATAATAACAATTATAATAATAATAATTATTATTATTATTAATTAATAGGTTGTTGGGACTTGGAACTACTTAGACAAGCCGAATACATTACTGATTAGATTACTAACTATATAAAGCCATTAGCATTAATGTCTTCGGTGGGCAAATTGATTATCAAGAAAGATTTTGTGTATGATTGGTGGGAGGCTGGGCTATATGTATAATGTAGTATTTTCTTTTTATATCATGACACACATGCATGTATGTATGTATATGTTCCCAATAACAATTAACCAACTCCGCTTTAATAATTATTAATATGATCTATTAATTACATAGAACAGAACAGAATACGGCGACGGCCCAACCACCAACTTTTGCATTTTTTGATGTTCAATTATCGCTCTAATCAATCATCAACCACATATTACGAGGCCCGATTAATTCTCACTAGTAACAATTTTTATATTTTATTTGGAAGTCAAAGTCTACGAGGCTTCCGCTTCATCATCATTGGGCTGATTTTGAGGCTTAGCCCATTGGGCTTGTTGGACCCTTCACATTAAATTAAATTAAATTATACTATTCTTTTCATTCGTAATTTGTACGATTTACCGCATAGTCATACACAGTCATAGATATGGTAAATTAGTATTATGGTCTCTATCTCTGCTAATTTACTGCTTATTGTCTTCCTTCTTCACCTCAAATCTAACCCTCTTCATCTTCTTCTTCTTCTTCGTTTCACTGTTGATTATTGTAATTCCAGTGGCTTCAATCTTCATCTAACGCAGGTACTCGTTCAAAATTCATTTCATTTTCCTACTTAGCTCCGTCTGTTGCATAGTGTTTCCTCTTCCTTGGTATGCTTTCGTCAAATATTCTGTTTCAAGCTTTATGGATCATATATCTCTGATTTCTGTAATATTTTTGGTATTCTAGTCTTGATTATGTTTTTCATCATTCCTGACTTGCTAATTTTTGTTTACATTGCTTATTCAGACCCTACCTGACTGAATTTGAAGCAGATGCAGATTGGGGAGACGTCTGAACATAGACAATGAATTTTGGAACTCTGTCTGATCTTTGTCCAGTTCTCCGCATTTCCTACTGAATTGATTTTGTAGTTTGTACCCCTAAGTGGGGAGTCATCTCAAGACCATTTGTAAAGGCCTGTACTGTGCATTGCTGAAACATTTGTGAAAAATGATAAATAGATCACTAATCTTGACCTATGTTTACCTGCTTATCTACATTACGCTGTCATCTGGAGTCATTCTATACAACAAGGTAATGCACCTTAGCTTACGATTAAAGTATAAAGTTGTATATTGTATCTGTTGCTCGATAGTTACCTATCGTACCTCATGCGATTGGCAATCCTTTCAGGTTGAGTGTGTAAGAAATTTAAAGATGCTACTATTTCAAGCTCTTTTCCTTGCTGATTTTATTAATTGCACTAACTTTGCTACTACTAGAAGTGTTGACACTGATTTTTTCTGTTTGCAGTGGGTTCTTTCTCCAAAGTACTTCAACTTCCCATTTCCTATAACACTTACAATGATACATATGGGATTCTCTGGTGCAGTAGCATTTTTCCTTATACGGGTTTTAAAGGTACTGCTCCTGCCACAATTTGGCTGTATAGCTCAACAAAAAGGTTTTCCTCAGGGATACTTGCTACAGTATGGTGCAACATCATGTCTTCCGCAATCTTATTTAATATTTTACAGCAAATATATTGGCAACCGGTTGACTTCAAATTCCTCCACAAATGGATGTAGAAGAACATGCATTAATCACATAATTTTCTTTAATTCGTGTTGTCTAGCATTGTTTCAGTCATCAAATTGTTCCTTTATTCTGATTTAGGTTAGTATTCAGTCGTCAAATTGTTTCAGTCTAGCATTTTAATATGATAAAGATCATACCGTTTGCAGTTAAACTGGCATATTTAATATTAGGCTGGTCTCTCTTAAATTACTTTCTGTGTCCAACAATTTGCAGTACATAATCGTTCAGAATTTTATTTCATGTTTGGATTTACAAAGATCCTAATAAAGTTGATCACAAATTTTTCTGCAGGTTGTGTCTCCAGTAAACATGACCCTTGGCATGTAAGAGAGTTTGTCTTATCATTATATCAGTTTTTTCTATTAATCTTTTGTCCTTTTATGTATTTTCTTTTTTATTTCTTCTTATTCTTTTTGATTGGGTATTGCAGATATACTACCTGTGTTATCCCAATAAGTGCCTTCTTTGCATCAAGTCTTTGGTATGCACTCAACTGTTACAGCAACAATAATCTTGTAGAGCAAATTAAACACTTTTACACTTATGGCTTGCCTGAGCATCTATAGCAGAAAAGGCATCATAAAGAGAAACGGATTGCTAAATACGCACTTCTCTCATATCTAGTGTCCAAGGATCTATATTTATGTTTCTTACATTAGGAAACGACAACTATTCATCTCTTAAGATTGCTGAAATTTGTAGTATTACATAATCATCTTAATGACCTGTTCTTCAATTCAATGGCTCTGCTGATAATGAGTAATTTGTACAGGTTTGGTAACACTGCTTACCTGCACATATCCGTGGCCTTCATTCAGATGCTCAAAGCTCTAAGTATGTGAATCAACTTTCATCAAGTTCTTTGCACTGGGATAAATTATTCAAATGTAATTGGATTAACATTCTTTTGATATTGGATTTAACAGTGCCGGTGGCAACATTTGTTGTTGCTGTTCTCTGTGGTACTGATAAACTAAGATGGGACGTCTTCTTGAACATGGTGCTAGTTAGCGTCGGAGTTGTGATTTCCTCATATGGTGAAATTCATTTTAACGTGATTGGCACAGTTTTCCAAGTTACCGGGATATTTGCAGAAGCTCTGAGACTAGTCTTGACTCAAGTCCTTTTACAGAAGAAGGGATTAACTCTAAATCCTATCACAAGTCTATATTACATTGCTCCATGCAGGTAACTAAAGATGTAACCTTTTTTCTTGCATATCCATCTTTAGGAAAATGTTTGTGTTCTAGCTACACTCCTCATGAAAGGAAGGATCCAATTTGGGCTATTGAAATATAACTCAATAATTAATGGGTTTCATCTTTTACTTAGTATTTTCTATATTCTTAAACAACACCAGGGTCTCTCCAAATTGCCAACATCATTCCTTTTCCGTGGTTCATGACCATTTCTTATAAGGTATTCTGGGTGAAATATCAGTTACATTATGTCCTGTTTGCTATATTTCGTGTCATTGCTGCACTAGTATGTTGGCATAGCTTGGCTACATATCTGTATTCTAGTATAGTGATATAGCCTTCTATTTCTCATCCAGTTTATGGTGCCATTATCAATATCAAATGTTCAAACGGCCCTAATCAATTTGTTAAATGACTTAGGATTATATACCACTTACAATATGCACATTACTTATATGGATGATAAGAGCACTACGTCAGAGTCAGTGGCAGTTGATTTCTGAATGGAAATGCCTGGTTATTTGAACTGTGACTGAAATCTTAAGAAATCTATTCACACTTGCCATTGTTTCATGTGCAGTTTCGTATTTTTGTTTGTCCCTTGGTACTTTCTGGAGAAGCCTGGAATGGAAGTCTCCCAAATACAGTTTAACTTTTGGATCTTCTTCTCCAATGCCATTTGCGCACTGTTGTTGAACTTCTCAATTTTCTTAGTGATTGGTCGAACTGGAGCAGTGACTGTTCGAGTAGCTGGTGTTCTGAAAGATTGGATATTAATAGCCCTTTCAACAGTGGTTTTCCCAGAATCTACAATTACTGGCCTAAACATTATTGGATATGCCGTAGGTAATGTTCCATGTGCTTCACTCATCTTTATCACAAATGGTATCTAGTTTTGTTGTCGTGTTTTGATTCCCTTAATCGAAGTATTCAAACATCCTGCAGCACTTTGTGGGGTAGTGTTGTACAATTATTTGAAGGTCAAAGAAGTTCGGGCATCACAGACTCCTGAAAGCTTGCCTGATAGGATTACAAAGGTAGACATATCACTATGTATTTTGTTATATCAGCCTCATCTTCCTAGGAGAATGTATTTTGACAGAAGATCTATCTTGTACAATTATCTCATTGTTTCACAGTTTTGTTTATTGCCTGGTGGTTCATTTTGCTGTTTGATGATGGCAATACAGGACTGGAAGTTAGAAAAGAAGTCATCTGATATCTACAGACCTGATGTCAACAGTGGTGATGATGAAAGCAGCTCTAATTCTGATATTTTGATAGATGAAGAGGCGCCTCTTATTCCTTCGTCTAGGCTGTCCCATATTGGTCGGACACAGCAAAGATGAGCCTTACCCACAATGATACAATCCCCAGTAATATGTTTCTCCACTTCAAAGCATTCTTTTATTTTGTTATCATTCTTCCTTTTTATCAAAATTTTCCCCTTTCTGGTAATATATCACCTATTTTGCAACCTGGGAGGTAAGCAAGAGCTCTATCCGACATAATTCAATTTTGTTGGGGTTTCTTGAGTCATGAAAGAGTGTAAATGCAAGCAACTTTGTTCTTCTATTTAGAGGACGCGGAATTTTGTCTTTCCATGATAAACTAGCTTGAGAACGGGGTCAATGGTACCACAATATGCAGCCTTTTCGGAACTGAGTATCTCCCAGGTCCCGACGTTATGGTTTCTTAAACACACTAAATGTCAGCTAAAGCGGCTCAAACTGCTATATAGATATATGGGCCTTGTTTGTTTTGTGATACGACAGTATTTGAATAGATTATTAGTATATGTTGTATTCAATATCTTCATGTTTGTTTCCTGCAATACATGATGTTGGATTGTTTAGAAAATCCATTTGTTTCGGGCGTTGTATGTTAGTGAAGTAATTTGATTTTAAAATTCGGTATATTTTCATAGCTTATATATATTGGGTTGGCTACTAACAGTACCTACTATGATTTGGATTTATTTACACCAAATGCTAATCATTGGCGTATTATGCAATGAGCCAACTATACACGAATGCCTATTTACAGAATTGTTTAAGTGCAGATGATCAGACAGAAACTATAAAATTGTGATTCACGATCTCAAAAAATTTGAATAGAATGGCTCCACAAACTGAGATCATAAAAAGAATCATGGGTACCAAGTAAGACATACATATTAAAATGAAATCAACTACACAGACAGGCCGGGGATGTTATCCAAGTATACGAACTTCTCCTGACAACTCATATCCTCTCTCAACGTTTACATGATCAATAACATCATTCAAACCAAACAAGAAAAGTAAAAAATAAACACAAACCAGAAACGCTTTACAACGAGAAAAACACAAGTATGCACAACTCAATGAGAGAACCAGGTATGAAGAGACAGCAGCTCTGCATGCATCTGCTTCAACCTCGTAGTGAAAATTAGATGGCATAATCACCGTATCTTTACTCAATATTGAGCATGCTTCACATACAACAATCTCCTTGTTTGAGCAGGAGGAGCCAGTCCAGGTATATCCCTTATATCTTTGTTGTTTGGATGCACAATCTAATAGAATCGAAAATTCAAAACATCAGCAGCTTATCCATGGCATGTCACAAAGTAAGAGAACAATAACTGTAAGTCTAAAAGACAGAATAGTACAGTATATGCAGACCGATTCCCATAACAAGTCACTATCTGCTACCTAGTTCATGGGGATATAGTCTGGACATATACGAAGATTCGGCTTTTTCCAATATGATCTTTAACTAAAAATAAATAAATTATCAGGCAGAAGAGTAACATGAAGGCTAATACAAATGATCAAGGTGGCACCAGAAACATGTGCTTGGGAGGCAAAATTTGATTTCTTCAGAGAGGCCTGAAATCTATTTTCATTATGTACATTCTTTTTTCTCAAAAATCAGGGGGTGCGGTGGCCCTGCATATGTCCTCTCAATCTCATACAGGGCCATTTGATTCTGTTAAGGACTGAGTATTTGAGCTGATAGAACTTTGGATATCTGCATGTTAGTCCTTGTTCGATATGCTAGGAAGTCTTTGGTTTCAACAAATCTCACTACTAATGAATTGTTTGATTACAAAATAACAAGGTATAGGATGTTGAGTTACACAATTGCCTCATGATTCTGTTCACTGTTCTGTTTCCAGCAGTGAGATGAACGTTCGGGGAACAATGACTAAGGTTAATTGGAAATCACTGAACACATGCCTAAATTGAAACTACGAGCCACCCAACCCCTCCACTGAGACTTAAGAAGCTGATGACTTATTCACCTGGTTGAGTGAAATAACGGATGGCCCATGATAGTCATTCGTTTCAACGACCAAGTTAACAACAAAAGCTGACACACCTGATTATGTATTACTACAAATCAAAGAAGGCCTACAAGAATTGCGAGACAAAAGATGTTCCCCATTATTCTACTTCAAGACGAGGCAGATTACAGTACATTCAAATCCATTACCAATTAGATTCTGTATATAGTTCAATACAAACAGTTTGTGCAACTAAACGGTGAACCTAGCCATTCTTTTCTTCCTCTAGAACCAACGAGTTTCAAAGCAGCAAAACAGTATATACAAATGGAACAATTATATTTTATGCACCTAAAGATAAAACTGTAATCCAGAGAAGCAAAAGCAATACTGTTAAGTGAGTCAGGAGCAATAGAATAAAGATCTAGGAACATACCTTTACAATAATTATGGCAATGACCCCGCATACAATCAGAAAAAGAAAAAGCATGATGCATTTATCAGTAGCCACCTAGAAAACACAAAACGGAATATTGATACCAAAACAACAAGAAATGCAATGAGGGAGATACAAGGCTCACCAAGTAAAAGAAATTAATGAACCCATATTGGAAAAGTTCAACTCGCTTTTGACATGTAATGAGAAACTTCTTCACATATTTCTACCATTAGGCGTTTGCTTGTCATGTTTCAGGCAGATATTATATGTTTGTACAGAAAGATTAAAGATTTTCGATGTGACACATTGCTATAACAAATATGGTTAGGAATTTGAAGTGGTCAGTTTCCAATTAATATACCTGCCTACCGATCTCCTTAACAAGCTGGGATGCCTTTTTGATTGAGAATTGGATTGTGTCCAGTTCATTGACAATGCGACCCATTTGTTCAGTCTGCACATTTCCAAGAACACGTGCAGTGATCAGAAAATAAAGTGCTTCAAGGCCAACAAATTAGGCAACCATGAAAGGTGAACTCACTTGACCCTTCAAAGTAGTAGCAGTTTGTGTTCCCACTTCAATGGTTTGGTGTACAACCTACAAGTAAAATTAGTTTAGGATCAAGGATGTACCAATCTTAAAATTTTGAAAATGCCCCCAAAATCTAATCCACCTGTTTAGAGCGTTCAATGGCTTGGTCAGTTTCATCCATTGTCTTCATTCCCGCATCAATAAGCTCCTGATTTGACATTTCTATATTAAGTCATAAAAAAAGAAAATATTGTCAGCGAAAAATGGCAAAAGATGACCTAAAGCTGTGATAACTCAGTGAGGTACAGTGATGCTATTGAAAGTTTCATCATGAACTCAAACGAATTGGTCCTCTAAGGATAATATTGCAGACATACAAGACATAGATATCTGTAGATCACATTACAATGTAATCCCTATCTTAGTTAAGAGATTTCTGTTGGCAGTCAAAGTGACACAATCAATTTATAAAGCATTGAGAAACCATCCTCGTCAATACAATGTAGGCAAGGGATTCGTGGTCATAAATGGAATTCCAGAAAAGTCAAGAGAAAATTTGCAGAAAGACACTTTCCGTACATGTTTAGGATAGGGAACAAGATCTCCACGAATTTATAATTCATGGTTCCACTGTTCCAGAGTAAAACACAGATGGAGAACTCATGAGCTAGAGAAAATGATAACCAACATTAGCAGGAGAATGAAACTGATAATGGATGTTCCATAGTTGGAGGAGAAAAGCAAACGCTGACTTCTCTCTTGTATCTCTAACTAGCAATGCCCACGAAAAACTGACAGATAAAATAATAAGACATTGACCATAAAGGACATGAAGGTAAAGTTCCATAGGAATAGGGATTTGAATTTAAAGCTAATAACATAAAAATATAATGCTGCAGTGGTTTGCAATTTTACTTTTGTTGTAGACCGTTAAATGTAAGAGATGGGAGTCCAATTATGAAGAAGACCAAGTATATAATACAACCTGATGCCATTTGAACATTCTCATCAGCCATCGGCTCACTGGCACCTGTCCCCGTATCAAAAAGTTCAACCCTCTTATTTCCAAGAGTGCTCATGTACCTGCAGCCAAATGAGACCAGCAAAACTATAACACAGAGAAGATAAGGAAGACACAATGAAACAATAACTGAAAAGGAATTATCATGTGAAAATAGAACTGACATCCACCACTCTATATACCATTTGTTAATTTAGGGCTCATATAATATAGGAATAAATTGCCCATGTATCAGCAAAATACTTGATTTCCAACCTTAATTAAAAATAATGGGATTTCAAACAGCAGTGAATTGGGATAAGCTTATAATAACAAATAAAACGAAGCAATAACTCACGTTTTCCTCAAGGCTACATATGAGTTCAACTCTTTGATCTGCATACAAGGAATAAAATAATGTAAGTTTCTACAGAATTAAATAAAAATTAAAGGAATACTGGTGTTCCTCTGGGGTTGAGGTCTTCGCAAAAATTCAACACCAATATCTACTTTCAAAGAATTCGTAGAACAAGTAAAAAAACCACTAGAAGATCATATCAAATTGCTAATATCACATAACCTGACGAGCTTTTTATTCAGATGAACAGCATCACACCAGACGATTACAGAAAATATTATTCCACTACCCCATAAATAGCCATTAAGTGCTCTGGGTACTAGTTTCAGTATTTCACTAGATATTATTATGACTTTTTAAGTCTCCATGACTTGAAACATGTACACAGAACATGGTAAATGGTGGCTTGAAAATGAGCAAGTACAATTCCAACTAGGGAGCATATTTTTTCATCATTGCACTGACCTAACAAATAATGATGAATCGTTTTGAATACATAAGTTCATATTATAGTAATGCACAAACTATTCCAACTCTAACAACACAATTGTCTCGTACAATATCATCGTGCTCAGATATTTTTATTTTTCTTTAACTTGCTGGGCAGAAATTGCCAGCTTTTGTCTCCCAAAAATAAAAATTCCAGATCATGAAGAGTTCTTCGAGGGGTAATTATGCCTTAGAAGAGAACGAAAAATGCATATGCAATTTAAAGGTGCTAACTTGCCATGAGGTTTAGGAAAGTATGTTCCAACCTAAAAAGTTTGAAAAAACTTACCATGGATTGCTTCTCATCATTTAGCTGCTTGTTAACATCTGGAGGGTTTCTACTTTCCTCATCCTTAATTTCACGATCAAATTCTTTAATCAACCTAAAGAATATGCAAAAAACATAACAAGTGAAAAAAAGTCCCACAGAAGCACATCTAAGAGATCACTGGAACAAAAACCAATATTCCTTATAGCCCAGAGCAGCTCTAGAGAACGATGATTAACACCAGTGAAGAACTGAAGATATAATTTAAAAATACTGCAATTAATGCTGTTGTCTTTTACAAAAATGTGACAATTATGCTTGCTCTACCCAGAGCTGATAATGAAGAGTAGCCACTGCACAAAAATTGATTTACCTCTTACACTCCCTCATCTTCCCTGCTAGCTCCTCCAGCTGTTTACTCTGTCTATTGGGGTCTTTGATTTTATCCAGCTTTTGAAATCCATTTCTGGTAAGGAATCAAAAGAATGATCTTTAGTGCTACCACTAACACTAGTTGCATTAGCAGCAATGTATAATCTCTATACAGATAAAAACTTTGAAGAAGAAGGGCCATCATGCCTTGACAAGAAAAAAGGTACAGGAATTATTAACAATCAAAGCTAACGTCCATACTGAAAAACTGAAATTTGTTCCAGCATTAAAAGGAAAATCAGATGATTAAACTCCAAAGTAATGCATACAGGTCACCAAAGATAAGAAAAGAAAGTACTATAAGCTTGTAACTAGTCGGGGCGAAAATGTTCGGAATGGAGAAACCAGCCTTCTTAAACAAATGTAGTGACTTTACAATCTTGAATCAATCACCATTTGCAACAAAGGCACCAGAAACAGCGCATATGTTCATCACAACAACAAATTCTGGCTCAGAGGGAAAAAAATGTGAATCATGGTGACCATCATAAATTTCAATGTCGCTATTCCGCTACCTAACAGCTTAGGCGCTCCCTCCCCGTATAAAAGAGGTATCTTTTGCTAGGACCGTAACGTAAAGGTACAATTAATGTAGTAAGCTTGACATAATCTAGGATGAATAAGACAATCAATTCGTATACGAACATTCACATTCACATTCAAATAAAAAAAAGGGGGAAATTTGAGATTCCAAACAAGAATGGAGAGGAAAAATTACGCAAGTGCACGCATAGTATCGCGAATTTCTCCATGGATCTGTTCCATTTGAGGATTCATCTTGCAATCGAAGGCAGCCATTTTTGATGGCCTCTCTCCCTCGTCCGAAGGCCGATAAAAGAAAGAAAACCCTCACCGGCGAAGGGCAAAAGAGTTAATAGGGGGAATTGTTGGAAATAGAAAGAGATATGGGTCAGAATTAGGGTTGTTTTCCGGTGGGTGGCGCCTCCGCGGAGAGGAGGAGGCGAGGAGAAGAGGGACGGATGGAAGGAAAGATGTACGTAAATGTAAACGGTTCTCTGTGATTGTTTTCTCTCTCACCTAAGAATTTCATTTATTTTTTATTTAAATGTGATTTGATGGTTTTTTATTAATAATAAATAAATTAGTTATTGATTGATTACTTTTACAGGCTGCCTGTCAGCCTGTCCAGCACCCTCGCTAGCATGCCGTCATTATCCACTCAAACTCCTAAATAAAACCTACACATTCTAAAATTCAAATCTTGTTTTAGATTTAGTCTAAATATACAAATTCTAGCATAGGTCTCCAAACTTCCCTTTTTCTTATAATAACAATTAAAAAGTCCAATGTAAAATAGGGAAGCAAGCAACGTTGCCCATCACAAAATGTGACATATGTAAGTGGAAAATTTTAATCCAGTAAAACACTCGCTCCATCGTTACACCGATTTGGTCGAGACAGACTCGAGTTAGAATTATCCTCTATAAGTTCACGAATTGTTTCTTTCATCTCACAAGTCAAGATTAAGTGAGAACAGAGAATATGCTCCCATAACATATTATATTATGACCAATAGGTGACTTGATAGAATTTTTGTTTCTTGTGTGATCTTTATTTATTTTACGATTGTTTCAATGCTAATTATGTATATTATGACTCTTGTGTGGGCAAATGGCATAAAGCAGGAACCAAAAATCAGCCATGCACTTGCGTCTAAATTTCTTTAAGCACGTGCATGGATAAAGAGTTTGAAGGGAGAATAATTCTTTGATTCCCATTATTTACAAGTAAACTAAATGACATATTTTGATTTCTTACTATCTTTGGAAAAAATAAATTAGGAATAAAAAAAAAAGGTTAAGAAGAGAATTCTTTCTCTAAAGAGAAAATTAGTAGCCACCTCCACCTCATTTGTGTAACCGTTTCATACATATAATAAGTTATAACAAACAAACACACATACGTAGTAGTTCATGATCATATATTGATTAAGAAACGCAAACAGAAAACACCTGAATGGTTTTATTCGATCCATTTATGTTGTTTAGGGAGGGATTGATATATCATTTGAGTGATCGATGGCCGCTAGGAAGGGGTTTGGGGTGTTCTCGAAACAGGTGTTAGAGGAAGTGCAGAAATGGGGTGCCATGAAGCAAAATGGTGTTAGCCTCCGCTACATGATGGAATTCGGTTCTCGTCCTACCTTGAATAATCTCCTCATTTCTGCTCAGTTTCTCCATAAGGAGCTTGCCATTCGTATTGCACGTCGGGTTATCGACCTCCAATCCCTCCCTTACGGATTGCCCCATAAACCTGCCGTTTTGAAGGTCTTCTCCTAATTTCAATTCTCTCTCAACATTTTCATGTTATATATATGATCATTATTGATAAATAGATATTTACAAGCTAAGTGTTTTTGGAGTAAAATTTTATTCATGTCTTTTGTACTTTTGTGATCTAGGTAAGAGATTGGTACTTGGATTCTTTCCGTGACCTCATAGCATTTCCAGATGTTAAAGATAAGGAGGAGGAAATGGAGTTTACACAAATGCTTAAGATGATTAAAGTCAGACACAATAATGTCGTCCCAATGATGGCTTTAGGAGTGCAACAATTGAAAAAAGATATAATAAATTCTAACGTTGATTACATGGATCTCGATGAAATTCACCAGTTTTTAGATCGATTTTATATGACCAGGATTGGAATCCGCATGCTCATTGGTTAGCCAATACAATTTCTGGTTAAACATTTATATTATTAATTCTGTTGTGTTGTAGCTATCTAGCTCATGTCATGAATATTCTTCATATATCTGCAGGGCAGCATGTGGCCTTGCACGATCCAAATCCGCTTCCTGATTGTATAGGCTACATCCACACGAAAATGTCTCCGGTAGAGGTTGCAACGAGGGCTAGTGAGGATGCTCGCTCCATCTGCGCACGAGAATACGGCACTTCACCCAACATCAATATCTATGGAGACCCTAAATTTACATTTCCGTGAGTTTCCCAACTCCTAGCTAGCTAGCATGCATTGCAGATGGATACTTTTCATGTGTTTAATTATGTATCTCTTGAATGTGTGATAATTAGGTATGTGCCGAACCACTTGCATATGATGGTGTTTGAATTGGTGAAGAACTCACTGCGTGCTGTTGAGGAGCTATATATGAACTCGGACGACGTCGCACCTCCTATACGCATAGTAGTTGCAGACGGAGAAGAGGACGTCACCATTAAGGCACAATCTATCGATTTCCTCCATATATATATACTTCAAATTTTCTTATTATAAGCTTAATTTGATGTTGTTTGATTTGTACAGATCTCTGATGAAGGTGGTGGCATTGCCAGAAGTGGTCTTCCAAAACTCTTCACATATCTCTACAGCACTGCAAAGAATCCTCTAGATGACCAACATGAAGTTGACCTTGAAACAAGACCTACTATGGCTGGTTACGGATATGGTCTTCCCATTAGCCGATTGTATGCTAGGTATTTTGGAGGGGATCTTCAAATTATCTCCATGGAGGGATATGGTATA
>JBBMKE010000011.1:5009295-5021278 GCA_037834125.1 Lippia alba | reverse complement strand
TGTCTTATTAATTAATAACTAAAAGTGAATAGGTATGCACCCTTTTGAAGAGGTACATGAATATCTATAAATAGACCTCACCATTATGCATTTCAATAATCCAATCATCCCATACATTCAATTCATTCTTACATTCAAATACATGTATTAGAGTCTAAGTTCTAAGAGAGTTCTAAACACTTAAAGTTCGTTGGCCTCGTAATTTGGAGTGCTCCTATTACGAGAAGTGGTCGTTAAATCATGGAAGACGATTGCCGCTAATCTGTAAGCATCTGAGCGGGGCAATTTCGTCTTAAGAAAAGTGAGTCGAATTCTCGCCTCGACCATTGCAATTGTCGTAGTAAAATCATGCCCCTTTGTTGCTCAAAATATCCAACAAACGTAAGACAAAATCATGTGATTTTACTATGGATGAGAAGAACTCTAGTTCTAAGATCAGAGGAGTTTATTATAATTGATTTCAAATAGTGGCAATGAAAGACGTCGTTCAACTAAAATTCCATAAGGGACCTTCCAAGTACGCCTTTTATTTTATTATATGATATGAATATATATCTTTTGTAGATATTTGCATGTATAAGATTATTTTTGCACAATTATGCATGATAATTTTATGCTAATTAGTATAAGGTTTCATTTCGGTTCGATTATATATGTGCAAAAATATATTTGGTGTTAATTAAGATAATATGTTTATCTTAATGAAATGTTGAAAGCATCCCTTCATTTAATTGAAGTATTCATTCGTTCATGAGGAGATAATGAATTAATTAAAGATATTTGATATATCTTAATTAATAAGATCAAGACACCCCTTAAGATGCCAAGACACCCCTTTGGCATTTAAGAGTGATTATCTCTCCAAAAAGGTGCGAAAGTACTTATGAAATGGTGGGATATATACATACAAATAGTGATATATGTATATATATTTTTTGTGTTTTTAAGTATGATATGTTGCTTTGAAAGAATGCAACTTAATGGATCTTTTCAAGTAGTGGTCAAGATAGATAAACTTCCACTCGGTTGAAAAGAGAGCACATATGGGCTTTGGAAGGTCATAAGTCTTCTTATAAATATCCTGAAATGTGGGGGCGTTTGGTTAAAATTCTGAAATAAACGAGAATATCATACTCAAATCAAGGAATGTAAGAAGAAAAAAAGAAAGTTCTAAGAAAATAAATGATGATGATTGAATTGATGAAAATTCAAGTTATGATCATCGAGCTAATATAGAAACAAGGCATAGCACAAGGGCTAAAATGGCCTAAAGCTTGTGTTATACTAGCGATGGTCAAGCAACTATTGAAAGAGCTTAAATAATATGTATAATGGTAAGTCTCGTCATATAAGATGGAGTCATAATACCATTAAGCAGTTGATCTCTAGTGAAATTATAATAATTGACTATGTAAAGTCAATCGAAAACATAATGGTGGGTATGAATTGTATCTCTTATATTCGTTTGAGCATGTATGTTTGTATATGTTGATCCTGTGGCTTCCACTTTTGTATTTGTTTTTGTTGTGTACTCTGTATTAGGGTCTAGACCGCCTAGCTTAGGTAAAATTTTGTTTGTCTTCCATTTGCTATGACTTGGTGCGTGTGCGAAGTTTTCATTTCGTTACATGTGTCGGGTATGATGTGGGGATGATAGGGCTTGGGATCCCCTGTTATATCACCCTGTTACATCTCCTGTTTAGCCGTTGGATTTATGACACGTGGACTGAAAAATAAAATACATGTCCAACACATAATTAATTCTCTCCCTTCAATTTAACTTTCGTTAGCTACTGAAGACTCAGAAATGTCTCTCTCTCATGACTCATCTCTAATGAACAGCCGGAAATCTGCATCTCTAACATTCAGATTTCTACAAGATTCAGACTTTATGCACATAACTTATTAACTTTTAATTTATTTAATCACATGCACTTTGTTTCTGGATTTCAGCAAGATTCAAGGTTTATCTGTTTGTAATTGGCTATCTTCTTAAAAATAAATTAAAACCTGGTTCCTTCTTTTTTCCTTCAAACATGTTTGGTCATGATGCAGTTTCTGTTCTGAATTCCATTAATTCAGCCAAAAGTAATTAGTCCCCCTCAAGAACTCGAAACCATTATAAACCCTAACCTTAATTCCACCTCACACACCAACCCTTCCAGCAAGAATCGAACAAACCTACCTGGTAATTAAGCTGCTAATCATCTCAATTATAGTGTGATTAATCAATTAATTATATAATAATCTCATTAATTGGCAGATCCAGATGCAGAATTGGTTGCACTATCACCAAGATTTTGGCCGGCGAGAAACAAATTCATCTACGAGAAGGGTTTCCAAGGGACTCGACCCTCAGCAGAAACATGGATCGGAGGGAAGAAGTGGAAGCATGAGAAGTGTGGGAAGAAATACGCGGTTCTGTCGGATTGCGAAGCTCATTCCAAGAATTGTAGAATTGTGACATTTGGAGATGCAGATTTCAATATGTTCTTGTAAAACAGGATATGTGTTGTGTTTATGAGAGAGAGAGACGTCAGTTTGGATAACGGAAGTTAAATTGAAGAGAGAGAATTAATTATGTGTTGGACATGTGTTTTATTTTTCAGTCCACGTGTCATAAATCCAACGGTTAAACAGAAGATATAACAGGGTGGTATAACAGGGGATCCCAAGCCGGATGATAGTGTTCTTCGCTCGGGGTGCTACACCCTCGCTGGGGCTCACATATCGACCACCATTAATTATTGAATTGAATCGAATTGAATAGTCATAATTCCACCATGATCTTGTTTATTTTCTGTATCCACTTGTAAAATATTTTATAAAACTTCATTTGGTATTATGACATTCATGAAATGTGTTTACTTTGATTGTTATATGTTATACGAAGCGTCGTTTTTATACCCACCAATCTAATATAGATTAAACTCAATTATTATTCAGTTCTTTTGCATTGAGGATAGGCAAGAACTGGAGTCTAATCGCGAGTCTAGTTCGTACACTCGAGTCGATGTATCTGCATACGATCATTTTATTTTTATTTTAGCTTGTGAGCCATTGCATTGTTATTACTTGCAGCTAGGCCTTGTCGGCCATTTATGTTGGTTATGCTTAGGGCCCGTGGCCCATTGCTATTGTTATTCGAGCTCGTAAGCTTAAGCTCCTTATTGATTGTACTTTTGATTGCTAGCTTCCGCATATGGTATTATTGTTCTGTTGCATGTGAATGTATGAATAATTAATACAAGGTTAGTCCGGCCTAGTCAGGATGTCCGAGTCGTGCCTCCTGTTCGCTATTACTTGGTGTGATACGCATTGTCCATTTTGTATATGGAATGAGCTCTAGTGCAGGGTGTCACGCGCTCCAGGTGCTACATCCACATGCCCACTAGTATGATATATGAGTTTTGAATCAACAAAATTTTCGAACAGACGGGACCATAATACCAAGAAAGAGGGAAAAAAAAAAAAGGCCAAAAGCACACTCCCTTAAAGGCCCAACTTCAAAAAGATGTAAATAGCTAAATCGAGAACAAAATTAAAGGCAAAGAGGCAGAATTAATGTAAGCCGGTGGAGTTCAACAATGGTGGAAAATTCTTGTATGCACCGGGTAATCTCCCAACAATGGTCTACATCGCATCTCCGTGTCACCTATCATCCCCGACGGCAATGGCCAACAAACGCAGCAAAGAAACCTGCTATAACTTTTATAACTGGATTTGTTGTTCCTCTCCTCGCACCGTGCTATTTTGAAAATGGTTTAATACAAGACTAAAACCAGCCTCCCATCCACACAATGACACACATGCTCGAGTTTGAGTTCTTGAAAACTTTCTCCTTTTAACTTTAAAAAAAAAAAAAAAATGGATCAGGAGAGAAAACGTTGATGAAAATCAATACATTTAATAGAGAAAATCAAAAGGAAGCAGCTCTATCAATTTAAGGGAAAATTACTTATACTGTTATTATTTAGAGGTAATTACAAATTAACCCCTCAAGTATTATTAATAACATCAAGGCCCCCAGCGTTTTCATTTGTAGTTCATAGGAACCTAACAGAAATTGGTATACTACAATAGCATCCGTGCTCGAAAGATGTTTGTACATCAAAATTGAAATATGACGAGTCCTGGTGCCATTAATAATATCAAAGGGTCTAATTTGTAATTACCCTAAGCTGAAGGGTAGTGTATTTAATTTTCCCTAATTACAAACATAAAATAAGTAGTTTTTAACGCAGTGACCTTCTCAACTTCTTTTCTTTTTTCTTCTTCCTTTATTTATTTATTTATTTTTGGTTCTTTTTGTTTATGCAAGAAAAGATGAAGAAAGTGTTAAAATCCATTTTACCCAACCTTAACAGCCTCTAAGCTCTTTCGTAAACCTCAGCAACTTATATCTTGTAACATTCTCAACTTCTACCACTAATCATATTTCCTTCTTTTTGTTTTTTGGAAAAGACTAATCATATTTCCTAAAATTGCTTAAATCATACACTTATTGCATGTTTACTTTGTAGGATGAAGGGGGATTAGATTAATAATCCTACTTAAAACTCATGTTTACTAGCATTTTTGTAAGTCCGGGATTGATGACACGGCCCCGAGGTGATATTAGATAAAAGGTTGATTATTCATCCCACATCCCCCATGGGATGACTAATCCATTATCACATCCCACAACTCATCCCGTTACTCATCAATTTCATCTCATCCCAATTAATAAAGTAAACGTTCCATAAATAACCATTAATTGGATCATCTAGGTAAGCAAATAAGAGCCCTGTGTTCTTGCATGCATGCATAGAAAACTATCCCCACTCCTCAGATTTCGGAATGTTGATTTGAGTTAATTTTCTTTCTTCCCTGAGGTTTTTACACTCTTCATAATTCGGGGAGGAGCATGTACATATCACTTGAAGTTTCTACAAAATGGGATATCTAATTCAACTATTTCTACCCTTCAACAATTCCCAGTTCTCAGGCTAAAGCATTACCTTGAAAATACACTCCAACGAATACAAGAATCATGACGATAGGTGCATAAGGCCTCCCATCAACACCAGCTGACACTGACCTGCAGGAAGCAACAAAACAATTTGACGAATTTCAACTAAAGAAGTTTTATATCACACGAACGTTATTAAGATATTCTAATAATTTTCCTTACCCAAAAAAAAATTCTAATAATTTCAAGTCATGTTATTTAATTTATGAAACTTACATATATACTTATATCTTTCAATCATTAATTAATAACAGCATATATTGTTCCGCAATACAATAATAACACATAATAACGGAAAAGATAGATGTCAGAAAGTAAACAGAAAAATGTCATGAAAAGATATTTTTACAGCAAGCATAACTTGTTTCCTGTGAGATAATACCAAACATACTCTTAAAGAGTGTTTAGCTAAGATTATATTAAAGAGTTTATTAACATTTTACATCTTGTAAGATGTTAGCTTTTAAAGATAAGACCTAGAGTGTCTGGATAAAAATAAGATCCTGAGCTTGAAAAATGTTGAAGGAAATATTGTATAGTACTAAAGATGATCGGGGATTGTGTTAACATCTTATATAAGTTAGCATTCCAACTTAATATTTGGATCGAGTTTAGAAATTTCTATGATCGTATTTTAAGAACTTAATAAAATTTTTGTATAGTAAAAATACCAAACAGTTTGCAACATTATAAGCTCTAAACATCCTATAAAATGGTTTGAAAAGCTTATAAGCTCGTTTTATAATAATATTATTAACACTTCACAGCATCTTACAACAACTTATAAACAGCTTCTCTCCCATTTATGAGATCCTTTATTTCCTTTTACTAGATTATATTAATATAAGGAGTTAGCAATGACTATTGCAAACTTAATATGCCAAATAGTAAGCTAAATTTTTAAGATTTGGAAAGTATGTTGAGATTTTCCAATTTATTTATTTTGAAGGGCTCTAAGCTAATTTCATGAAACTTACCAAACACTTTGCAACTTGTTATGAACTCTTATACATCTTATAACATGTTTTAAAGAGCTTATAAACTTAGTCAAACACCCCCTTATTCTCCACAAATTCCTGAAACCCACTACCATATGATATTCGATGAAAAAAAACTCCCCAAAACAAAACCACATGCTCCCTTACAAATCTTATTGCTAAACACCATGCGCATATCACATATATTTCCACACAAAAAGAGTACAGTAGTAATGCTATTTTACCTTGCAACCATAGTATTGGTAGTAAGTCCAAATCCGAAGGGGAATAGTGGATCATAATGTTTATCTCCAACATTCATTGGTAGTTGATCCACAGTTTTGAACCATGTTCTCGAAAGCTTCCCACTAAAACCATAGTCCCCAAAGAGCACATCAGTCACCCCCTTACCTTCAGTGCCTGGTAACCAAGCTGCCACGAGAGTATCAATAGTTGAAATATACGGTTCAATCACAATCGGTCTTCCTGACACGACAATGACAACACATTTGATAGCTCCACACACATTCTTGATGACATCAGATCCTGGATCAGCCATTGTTAGAGTTTCACTGTCCCCTGCACTTTCTGTGTAAGGGTACTCCCCAACAACAACAATAGCATAATCGAATTGGTGGGATTTGACATAATCGTTATCGGGGGTTTCAAGATATATAACTTCTGTCTCTTTATCAACAGTTGAATTGATAGCAGCAAGAATGGTTGTTCCTGTAATGGGATGATATTATGTTTTTAACAACGGGGGATTTGTATAGGAATTCAATGAATAAATATAATACAAGTAGATCTTATACCACTTGTTTCATCATTTCCATCAAAACCCTGCCACGCTATCGTCCATCCACCACATTGATAGCCCAAGTTGTCTGCATGGCTACCAGCAACAAGGATTTTAGACACTTTTTTGGGCAACGGGAGCAATGGCTCGTTTTCTTTTTTCCCATTTTTGAGGAGAACAAGTGACTTTCTTACTGCTTCCCTAGCTAAATCTCTGTGTGCCTGTTAAGATTACAGGATTCCAATCACTTTTGGACAATAACTGTATACGTATTGTATTTGGGAAAACTACACCAACAACCCCTGAAGTTTGGCATAACTACAAAAATCACCCTCTTGTTTCGAAAATTACCAATAACTCCCTAAGATATTGGTTATTCATTTTAAGTTTAAAGGTAAAAATAAAATTAAAAGGAACTAGAAAATTATGAAATGTGTTGGGACAAAATAATTGATGATTTGGAAAAAAACTACCAAACATGTTTTACAGTTTCCAAACCCAATCAGCGATAAAGGAAGGCACGTTTTTTTGGGTGTCCATGATTATAGAAGAATATGTAATTAGACCAAGCCTTAGAATTCATCCTAAATATTCAATATCTCTTTGATAGTTTAAAGGCTTCCTTTTGAAAGATGAATTGATCATGCAATAATTGTAAGGGAAAATTGGCCGAACCGGGCTTCCAACTTCATTCACCAGACTTAGATCAGCAAGCGGACTCTCAAAGAGGCCCAAGTTGAACTTGACAAGCAAAATTCTCTCAACAGCATCATCAATGCGATCCATTGAGATAAAGTTGTTCTTCACCAGGTATGTCAGGTCATCCATAAATTCAGTGAAGTTGTATGGCACCATAATCTGTCACAAATTAAAGAAACAGATTAAATTATGAAAGTAGGCGAAGTAGATAGATCCACTGTGGTAGAGAAAATATATAGGTTTTCCTACAAAAGAAAGATAACAACACCATGTCAATTCCGGCTAGAACACCAGCTTGAACAGAGAATGTATAATTGGCATGAGGTGGAGAGGTGATACGGTCAAGACCTTGCCAGTCTGAGATAACAAAACCCTGATAGTTCAACAAAAGAAACAAATTATATTCAAAAATAGATAACGTCGTTAAAATTTTCAAGTTAATTCAGCAAAGACAGGCAGGAGTCTTTCGAAGGAATTACAAAACACTTGAAGAACAATTGATAATAGGCACCTGAGATGAATATTAATAAAAAAGAACTAAAAAGCTAGGCGTTTTCTCTGATAAGACCTTGAACTTAAGGGTACCCTTTAGAAATCCAGTAATTAATTCATGGTTTGCATGCATCTTTTCACCATTCCAGCTGGAATAAGAGACCATGACTGTCGAGACACCCTTAATGATAGAGTCATAGTAAGCAGGCATGTGAATGCTAAGCAAGCCATGCATGTCAGTCAGGGTGTTGTTTTCATTGATGCCTTTTGTCGTGCCACCATCACCTACAAAGTGTTTTGCACAAGCTGCTACCTTGTTCCTGAGAATGAAAAAGATAATTAAAAAAGAAAAATTATCATGACTCTCTAACATGTATAGTCAGGTATAGCTAGTATTGAGGATCATACCAAGCAACAACCGTACTACTAAACAAGAACGACTCAGAAAAATTTAGCTACTGTAACTGAAATTTTTGTCATTTTATTTCAGAACAACACAAAAGGAAAAAGAGATGTGTAATGAAGTGAAAATCACAAGCTTATAACAGTATTTTTTTTGCTTGGTATACTCCATACATACTTTCCACCAGTATAAGGAACACCCTTGCGCGAACCATTTGGGATTTCACCTTGTAATCCAAGTATAATGTCAGTCATCTCTTGAACTACCTTAGGATCCTCACTGTAACTCTCATAGCATCGTCCCCACCTAGGATCTCTACATACCTACATGACATAAACAGTTAAAAACTTCAGTTTCAGAAAAGCAGTCAAGTGTAAGTGGATACTAAAACATATGTTTTGTGGCATAGGTTCTTACTGCAATGCAGGGTGCAAATGTATAGGGAATTCCTGTAGCTCTGAGTTCAATAGCAGTTGCATCACCAATCCTTCGCAAAAGTTCAGGGTCCCTGTTGTACAGGATAATAGGCCAACCTTAGCATGCTGTCCCAAACTATTACAACATTGATCTCCCTTGTAACAATGTATAATTACACATGCTTCACATCTTAGTTCCAGAATTTCAAAAGGTTTAATATAATTTGTCAAGAAGCTTAAATAACACCATACATGCATGCCAAGCAATTGATAGGTTTTGTAAGATTGAATATTGACATCATTCAACTATATGAAATGATAAGATAGCTTTTTTGGATAGAACATGTTATCCATCTATACATCCAACAAATTATACTAAGCTATGTACTAAAAAAGAACACTTGCGCAACAATCACCTAATCAAATAGCTCTCGGTGAGAGTTAGGCCAAACACATACTATCGAACATGGTATCACAGCAGGTTTTATCCAGCATTTAAATTTCACTTTCCAGGTTGATTCCCCATTGTTCGGGCTTGTGCGTGCTGCGGGGTGGTATCCATCCCACATCAAATAAATGCTAAACTAATTACTACCTAATAATGCTTAGGCAACCCTCACCTCATCAATTAGCTTTTGGGATGACTTAGGCCACGTGCATATTATCTAACATGTATTTTATACTCATGATAAGATTACTGCTTTTGGAAATAATATTTACAGGTTGAGTACGAAGTATTACCTAGTAGCACCAAGGCCAATGTTGTGCGGAAATATGGTGGCATTATAGACATTATTATGACCATGCACAGCATCAATGCCATAAATCATAGGAATCCCAAGGCGTGTAGATAAAGACCCCTTCTGGAATTCATTGACCATCTTAACCCAATCAGCAGCAGTAGCTTGAGGAAGTGGTGTACTTCCACCACCACTTAATACGCTCCCTGCCACACAAAAACGATCTTGGTTATTCTACAAAACTGGAAATGGAACAGTACATGTCAAAAATTACAAATCTGAACTTCCACAAAGGTAAACCATGGCAAATTATTCATTGAATTAAAATAAACTCTTTAGTAAGCCCAAGTCCACAGTATCAAAAAATGAAATAAAAGCTTTCATGTCCTCAACATGTATGCTTTCTACAAGTAGGTCATCGAACTCCATCAGAGCAAAAATTTGAAAATCACAGCATTTCCGTTATATGCACTTTCACTACTCCAAATCGAGCTCGCTTTTATTTGAATTTATTCTTTTCATCAATTATAGAAAGAAATTATAATTCCAAAGAATTGCATAGGCTTGTATGAAGCGAGAATAACTTTCCCTGAAACATCAACCTATTCAAATTAAGAATTCCAGTAGATCAAACAGTCCAATTTCTATAATCCTCTGGAAGCCAAATTCATAATTTTGGCTTTTCAGAAGCTCCCATAATTTTAAATTTAAACTGCATCACTAATCCAAGGATATTAGACACTAGCAAACGAATATAACCCACAAAATAAAGCATAAGCTGATCTTCGCAATAAAGACGCATGCTAACTGCAGTCCTAAATAAATCTAATCTTCCCAAGAAAGGAACGATTGCTGCACTTATAATTTATTTAGAAAAGGGGTCCATCAAGATCACAGAACTATAAATTTTCCACCATTTCTTAAGCACGTTAAACAAACAAAAAAGACAAAAACATAAGGAACATTTAAGCGCAAGCACAATGCATCCAAGTAAACAAAGATTTCAGACACACACTAGCCCACATCACAATGTGGTGAAATAATTAATTACCTATGTAGTAATTCTTGACGATATCAGCAGATGCAGCAGTTCGATCAATCTGAATCATCTGACCAATCTTTTCTTCCAAAGTCATTCTACCAAGAAGATCTTTGACTCTCACCCCAACTGCCTGCTTTGGGTCCTTGTACTTCATATACTCCTCCTTCCTCCCGGTTTCTGCTCTGCAAACACACAGCAACACCATAATCCACACATACGGTATCCAAATCCTCTCAACCCACTTCATTTTTCAGCTTCTCAAGTGCAGTATCCCAAGTTCACACTTCACAGCTTTGTTTAATGTGTACAAAATGGTGCTTCTTTTGTAGTGAAAAGGTGAAATGGGGAGAATAGTACTGCCGTTCTCAGATAAATGGAAAATGTGAGTGGTGATTGGTGAGTGCGGTGATTGTGGAGATGGAGATTCTTTAAGAACGTGGTTTGGACTTCGGAAGTGGAATGCTCGTCCCACAATTCACCTGGGCTACCGCATTATATGCTGAGAGAAGAACGTTTTTGGAAATCCGTTTCGATTAATTTAATCTCGTGCATCTTGTATCTTTGTGAAAATATTAGATCTTTGTGATATTGTTTTATTAGGACAAACTCTTGGACTTTCTATTTTTTTTAATAATGGAAAAATGAATAAAACATTACTAATATACCATAAAGCTTTTTCTAAATCGGCAATTGTATTTTTATATGTTTTAAGAATCAATTATCTATGAAACATTTCCTAAACCTTCTATTTTGTGCAAAAATAACAAAATACCATTATAAAATATGAAAATTTACTTCAATGCCTTTTTCTTCTTCTTCTTCTTCTTCTTCCCCTTTTCTTCCATTTTTCTAATGATAAACGTAGGTTTCCGGCAGAGGTGTCAGCGTCGTCTCCGGCCACTTTCCGGAGACTGGAGCTATGTGCTTTGACTCATTTCGACGACGCGACTTCATTGGTGGTAACATCGTCTATTGAAAATGGTCGGAGAAGGCGCCTGGGAGATCGCCGGATACCTGCAATTTTTCAATACAAAATGAGTTTTTTGTCGTCGGTTTTCCGACAACATTTTCAATACGGAATTTGTATGGATCTTGAAGATCTCGACACAGAGAATCTCTTGCAAGTGACGGCATCGATTTTCGTTGAGCGATTTAGGAGTTATCGACATTTCTTTTTTGAAAATTTTTAGATCTAAAATTTTTAGATTTGAAATTGGGGATAAATGGCTTTGAAATTTGAAAAACTAATCGAAGATATGGAACGAGGACGAGGAGTACGTCCCCGGTAAATTTTTCGAGAATTTTCTGACCACATCAGGGGTGGTCCGTGTTAGGAATAGTGCCCTAGAAAGCCGATTGTAATATCCGCTTTGGACTTTTCCTTATGTAATCACAGACAATCTT